>JAOTRO020000025.1:472396-489546 GCA_028566515.2 Pyracantha coccinea | reverse complement strand
AAATTTTAATAGTTGACAAAATGATTATAACTGCACTTTTCAAGGAGTTAATAGATTAAAGATCATTACTCCAATTAAGTTAAAATTGAGAAACCGTTTTGTACAATTTTCTCTACATTTTACTGTCATATTTTAGTCATGTAGAAGGGTAAACACGACGTTATATTTATCCTTATTCACCCCCAAGGATGTTTTTCTTGTTCGAAAGTATTCCAAAATTGCTAATTAGTCCTTTTGCAGTTAAGGGACATATTTGTCCTAATGGAGTTGTGTGTACCCACTCCGCTCAGTCGTTTAGTCAGCACCGATAACAACCGCCTTCAGAGCCACACGCCCCGGAAACGGCTGGCTTGCGATCTCCTTCCTTCCCACCAAAAAAAAAAAAAAAAAAAGGCCGCAAACTCCGTCAGCCAAAAGCGCTGCCCAAAAAAGCGGCTTAAACTCAAAGCAGAATGCGACGTTGCTGCTTTCCTTTCTAATCCAAAGCTTCTACTCTGAAAGCTTCAGTTTTTACTCAGATCTTACTGTAGGAGAGACTTCAGCCATGGCTGTTCCTGTTGAAGAAGCCATTGCCGCTCTATCCACCTTCTCACTCGAGGTCCCAAAAATGGCTTTAATTTTGGTTGAATTCACATTAATTTGATTTAATTGTGTTTATTCTGATTTTTTTTTAATTTTATTTAATTTTGGTTGAATGTAGGATGAGCAAGCGGAGGTTCAAGGACCGGGAATTTGGGTTTCGACTGATAGCGGCGCAACGGATAGTCCCATCGGTGCGTTTTTCGTTTCTTTTGTTGGAATTGGAATTGTTTTTGGTGTTGATTTGGAAGTCTTGAGTGAAATGGTTGATATTATGAACTAAATTTAACTCTTTTTTTTCCAATTAAAGCAACTGTCTTGAAGTTTAATTTGTTGTTATTTACATTTTGTAGAGTATAGCGATGTTTCCGCTTATCGCCTATCGTTGACAGAAGACACAAAAGCTCTCAATCAGCTGGTACATACTTATTTGTTGCTGTTTTTGTGTTTGAAACGATTTTTGGTGTAAATGTAGACACAAAGAAGCATTTTGGCTACATTTTTGTGCTCATTTTCGGATGCATCTGAATGTTGTCGTTGATTTTGTTTTCGATAAAAATTGCAACTTATGCAGAATGCTCTTATTCAAGAGGGAAAGGAGATGGGATCGGTGCTTTATACATATCGCAGTTGTGTCAAAGCACTTCCTCAGGTTAAGTTCTTCCTTCAAGTCGTCACTCGTACAAGCTAGCATTGTTTCGGAAAATCTTTATAAATGGTTGAGCTGACTTGTCTCTAACGTGTGTGCATGTATCTTTTGTGGCAGCTTCCTGATAACATGAAACAAAGTCAAGCTGACTTGTATCTAGAAACATATCAAGTTTTGGACTTGGAAATGAGCCGTTTGCGTGAAATACAGCGATGGCAAGCATCAGCTGCTGCAAAGGTATTAGCTTTTTCAAACCTCAATTTACACACTTTGTTTGTTATCCTTGATTTGAATTTTCACTGTGGCATGGATGTTTTTGTACAGCTAGCTGCAGATATGCAACGGTTCTCTAGGCCTGAGCGACGCATTAATGGCCCCACAGTAACTCATCTCTGGTATGCAATAACATTTCTGAAACATTTTCTTTCTTTAGTTTTGATGTGTGTCAATATGGGTCCCACTAATTTGTTCATGCTCCAGGTCCATGTTGAAGTTACTTGACACTCTGGTGCAACTTGATCATCTCAAAAATGCCAAAGCAAGCATACCGAATGATTTCTCTTGGTATAAAAGGTAAGACAATTATTACCATTCTATATCTTTTTTTACTGTACCTTTGACATGGCACGTGATCCATGATTAGTTCTCTTATTTGGCTTACTGTGAGTTTTTCAGGACATTCACACAAGTAAGTGTACAGTGGCATGATACTGATACAATGAGAGAGGAGCTAGATGACTTACAGGTGTGACTATGGTCTCCTTCACTATCATCCTGATATGCAGATTTAGATGGATGCGTAATATCACTATATATGTTGCTGCAGATTTTCCTTAGCACAAGGTGGGCTATCTTATTGAATTTGCATGTGGAGATGTTCCGCGTGAACAAGTATCCTGTGTACCGGAATCATTGGACTTATTTTGTCTGACATTACAATTCTATATAACATGAGTAGAAGAAACGATCACTTATTTTGATACTTTCATCTCTACTCATTTCACTTAATATGAGCTACTGATTTTATTCACCTTGTCCAAAAATTATAGTGATCTGCCTTTCCTTGTTATTCTCAATTTGTTACATTTGCAATTGGTGATACAGTGTGCTTTGAGTTCCTTGACATGATATAGTGTAGAAGACATCCTTCAAGTTCTCATAGTCTTTGCTGTTGAGTCATTAGAGCTGGATTTTGCACTTCTGTTCCCAGAGCGGCATATTCTTCTACGTGTTTTGCCAATTCTTGTTGTTTTAGCAACATCATCTGAAAAAGATAGTGAGTCTTTGTACAAGAGAGTGAAAATCAACAGACTGATCAATATATTTAAGGTAATATATAGTTGTAATGATTTCCAAAGTTCAGAAATTAAAAAGTTATCTGCACTCTCGCCTAAAGACTTCTATTTGTTTCTTTGTTTTTGTCTTCCAGAATGATCCAGTAATTCCTGCATTTCCAGATCTTCATCTTTCTCCTGCTGCAATCATGAAAGAATTGTCAATATACTTCCAGAAGTTTTCCACCCAAACTCGTCTTCTTAGTCTTCCCTCACCTCATGAGCTTCCATCCCGCGAGGCACAAGAATATCCTTTGATTTTTTTTTCATCATTTATTAAAAGTAAATATTTGTTTTTGTATTGGGAATTTACTATCACTCAGTTGTATAAGAAAAATTATTTTCATCAATGCAAGTGAATCCACTTTTCTAAAGCTTGTGTTCTTTGCCACCGTTGGATGGAACGTTAGACTGCTGACTTAACTCTTACATTGTTATAGAAGTCTACAAGTACTCTGATTATCTTTTATTAGGCACATGGGTATTTGCTTAGTTACCAAGTCTGACTGTAACTTTATAGTTTTGTCTTGTTTAGTGTCTTTAAGATTTGCACAAAATCTCTTTGTTGTTGCATCTATTCAGTGAGGCCTTGACATGATATACTTATCAGAGACATTATCTAATCATCAATCACATTGGATCCATCCGTGCGGAGCATGATGACTTTGCAATTCGGTTTTCTTCCTCCATGAATCAGGTCTCTTCCTCCTCCTCAGTCCTTCGATCTCCACAAAATAAAAGTGAACCTGTATTATGAATATAAATTCTTTTCGGCCCCCTTATGTAATTTTCTGAAGTTGCTCATTCTGCTTTATGTAGTTATTGTTGTTGAAGGCAACAGACAATCCTGATATTGATTGGTGCAAAGAAGTGAAGGGAAACATATATGATATGGTTGTTGAAGGTTTTCAGCTGTTGAGTAGATGGACTGCACGCATTTGGGAACAATGTGCATGGAAGTTTTCTCGTCCTTGCAAGGATATAGTTCCTTCTGAAATACAAGAGGCTTTAGCATCATTTTCCGACTATGAAAAGGTATTGTATCCCATATCTGAAATGTTGTAATTGCTTCTGTTGATCCCAGACTCAATAATCTGTAAATGTTTTCAAGATTTCGGTACAAGATTTGCTAGTGTGAATAAGAAATTTAAAACCTGTGAAAAAAAAAAGGCATAGCACGAAAATAATGAATGGAGGATTGGTAGTCCATCCTATGGTAACAACACTTACTAAAGAATGTGGTCGATATGTAAATCTTTTTTTGAGGTCACAATTTAGCTTGAGGTAGGCTTTGAGAATTGGGTTGAAGCCTGGATCTCCATGCACGTAATAATTTAATGCTTGGTTCCGTTTACTCAATTTTGAAATCGTCTTTTAGGGTATACATGGAAGAAACGTTAATGACCTAAAAGGCTAACGTTAACATACATATCTAACTTATATATGCATGTCGTAAGTTTATCGACTCAGTTCTTGTCTGCCTAATGGTGGATCACAACTGTTGTGAAATCTCTCTTAGGTGGTACGATATAATTATAGTGCGGAGGAAAGGAAAGCACTGGTTGAACTTGTTGGCTACATAAAGAGCATTGGATCACTGATGCAGTGCAACGACACTTTGGTTGCTGATGCTTTATGGGAGACAATTCATGCGGAGGTCCAGGATTTTGTTCAGAATACATTGGCCACTATGTTGAGGACTACCTTCCGAAAGAAGAAGGACCTATCTAGGTGGGACTTTTAAGTATGTTTAATATGATTTTTTCTTGGGTCTCTTACTAGAAAAGTGAGTTCTTAGTGGACTTCTGGTTCATTCCTTTTGTATTGTTTTCTTCTCTTTTATAGCATCGTTCAGTTTACCATGATGAAAAATGACCTTATTATTGTAATGGAAATTTTTGGTGCATCTTTTTCATTTTGCTTATAAGTTTCATTCAATTCAGGATCCTTTCTGATATGCGGACTCTTTCAGCAGACTGGATGGCAAATACTAGCAAGTCTGAGTCTGGATCCCTACAACAAGGGGGTGATGAAAGCAAAGGAAACTTTTTTTATCCAAGGCCGGTTGCACCAACAGCTGCTCAGGTTTCCTGCATCATCCTACTTCTTTCATGAAATTTAAGATTATTTTTTATTATCAGTGAGTCGGGGATTTTTGCCTTACTTGATATTGCTCTTTCTATTTTGTTTTTTTCCTTCCATTTGTTCATTGGGAAACGAAACTAATCAGAAACTTCTATGTTGATCCAATTGGTACTTCCTTTATAATCTGGATCAGCAAAGACCCACGTTTATAATGAATAAGTTAAGGGAGCATTTAATAGTGAATTATTGGCACCTTCAAATTTTAAGCATATTTATAAACTCAATCTATTTTGCATGGGTCTTATATGTCTTGCACTTGCCTCCTTCACCCAATACATAGATGCTTAATTGTACGCTATTAAAGAAATAGAGCTTAAATCGAGTTTCAAATTGTGCTTAATTTTGCAAATTTTGGTAAACTACCGAGTGATATACTTTTTGGTACATCATCACGTAATTCTCTCACCCTAAGATTGAGGTAATTGATCAATCCGGTTTCTATTTTCAGGCTCACTGCTTGCAGTTCCTCATATATGAGGCAGTGTCTGGTGGTAATCTTAGGAAGCCTGGAGGACTCTTTGGGAATAGTGGGTCTGAGATTCCCGTTAATGATCTAAAACAGTTGGAAACATTCTTTTACAAGCTCAGATTCTTCCTGCATATATTGGACTACTCGGGTATTTCTTCAAACCCTCCTTTCGTCTTACATGCCTTAGTCATAACGCTGCTAAGTCTTATGGCTTACACTCAGAGCTCATCATTTTTGTCTGAAACTGATAACATATTGATTTGCTCCTTTCTTAAACTAGAAATTTTACCACTTCTATAAAATTCAGTTTTGTCCTTTTGACTCCGTTGCAGTGACTGTGGCAACTTTGACGGATCTTGGTTTCTTGTGGTTTAGAGAATTTTATTTGGAATCTTCTCGTGTTATTCAGGTAACACATTATTCCACATAATAACTAGGTCTTATTTGAATTGCACTAGCATGTTTGACAAAAAATGAATTGCACTACCATGTTTGACAAAAAGTGAATTATACTAGCGTGTTGAACTTGTATAACAAGGCATTCAATAGTTTATTTATTCCCACGCTCTTTTCTTGTATGTTTACAAAGTTGAAAGTGTTTCAGCTCAAAAAGATTTTCTGAAGTTGTATTGTACCCCTGGATAGTTCAGCCCTTATTTTCTTAGCTTTGATCGTTCTTAGATTTTATGAAACGTGTTTGTTCTTATTAATCAGTTTCCCATTGAGTGTTCTCTACCCTGGATGTTGGTGGATTACGTGCTGGAGTCGCAGAATGCGGGTATCCTAGAGAGTGTGTTGATGCCATTTGACATCTATAATGATTCAGCTCAGCAAGCACTGGTTTTGCTCAAGCAACGGTTCCTCTATGATGAAATTGAGGCTGAGGTACCTGAATTTTGTTTACTTATAGAAGATATTAGCCAGCACAACTAAATTCATGTTTGCCTTAGGTGCATGTTGCATTGAACTAATGCTTAATTCTAGTAGTGTCCTTGTGGCTTCTGTAGGACAGAAACTTTGTATGCTGAATTTGTATCTCGCTTTGAAAATAATATTTTATTAGTATATTGTATTTGAAATGGTACAGTTATGGGTCTCATACAACTGTATGCATGAGAATAGGTTGTTTTTTTATTTCCTTGCACCATAGTTGATTAATTATTTTCATTTCCCTCTCAGGTGGACCATTGTTTTGATATATTTGTTTCAAAGCTTTGTGATAGTATTTTCACTTATTACAAGAGCTGGGCAGCAAGGTATGTCAACCTCCTTTGGCTTCTCAATACCACCAATAGAGTAACCATTTTCATGTGTTAGTTGTCTCATCTTGCAGTGAGCTACTTGATACTTCATTCCTCTTTGCATTGGACAACGGAGAAAAATATTCTGTCGAGCCTATGAGGTTCACTGCCCTACTGAAGATGACCAGAGTGAAGGTAATTTCTAACTTTGATATGTGATTTTCATTAGTTTTCCTATTATAACTGGTTATATTTATGTTTTTTGAATACACGAGTTAAATAAGTATCTCCTTCCTCTACTTAAGAGTGAAAATTTCATTGCCTACAGTTGCTCGGGAGGATGATTGATTTGAGAAGTTTGATTGCTGACCGGATGAACAAAGTTTTCAGAGATAATATCGAGTTTCTATTTGATCGTTTTGAGTCTCAGGATCTGTGCGCTATTGTGGTAAGTAGTTTCACAGTTTTACTTGTGTCCTAAATAATGTAAGCAATCCCATTGTTAACAAATATCACTTTTTGCTTGATAGGAATTAGAAAATCTGTTGGATATCTTAAAACATGCCCATGGGTTGCTATCCAGAGATCTCTTAATAGACTCGTTCAGTATCATGTTGAATGAGATGCAAGAAAACATATCACTTGTGTCATACTGTAGTCGACTTGCTTCCCAGGTTTGGCAATTTTTCCTTTGTCATTGCTACTAAGCTATTTTGGAACTGTGAATGTTGAGTCTTTTACTTTCTATATTCACTTATTCATTTTGTTTTATTCTAGATTTGGTCAGAGATGCAAAATGATTTCTTGCCAAACTTCATCCTTTGCAATACTACCCAGCGTTTCACCCGATCATCAAAGGTGCCTCTTGTACCTATTCAAAAGCCATCGGTTCCCTCTGCCAAGCCTAATTTCTATTGTGGTACTAAAGTAAGAAATCTTCCTTGCCAAACCTAATTTCTCATTTGTCATTGTAAGTGCAAACCTTTTGGTTTAGTATTTTTTACTGTATTGAATATCAATTGTGTCATGGCAGGAC
Source organism: Pyracantha coccinea (assembly GCA_028566515.2). Taxonomy (NCBI): domain Eukaryota; kingdom Viridiplantae; phylum Streptophyta; class Magnoliopsida; order Rosales; family Rosaceae; genus Pyracantha; species Pyracantha coccinea. Next base: position 482,093 of record JAOTRO020000025.1, on the reverse strand, counting down.
TTAAATGCAGCTCATCAGAGTTTTGCACGGTTGCACAGTGGATTTTTTGGAATGCCCCACATGTTTTCAATTGTTAGGCTTCTAGGGTCTAGATCATTGCCTTGGCTAATTCGAGCACTTCTAGATCATGTATCAAACAAGGTATGCTATGCAGAAGTCCGTAGCTCATGGACAAGATTCAAATGTAAATATACATGGTTATTTGAAGTTGCACATGTTTCTCTGTTTAATTATTTCCGTCATGTTAGAAATTTTCTTTGTTTAATGCATGTGAGCTTTTGATAACATTGACGCCATGTTGATTTTCACGGTCATGTGTGCTTCTTTCAGATAGCTGCGGTGGAACCAATGATAACAGGACTACAAGAAGCTTTGCCGAAGTCTATTGGATTGCTTCCGTTTGATGGAGGCGTTACAGGTACATAGTGCCATGTTTTGTATGCGTTCTTTGCTAATTAGAAAAACAAAAAAATGAATTGACTGGGTCATGACTCATGAATAAAAGTTAATGTTTGAACCTTTTTTGGATATGGCTGTGCTCTTTTGGTCCTTTTATATTAAGTGTTTCTGTGGAATATTGAAGCAATAAGTAGTGCATCTGCAAATAAAGCAACCCCCACCACACGTAATTTGTGGCAGTGTTTGTGGTATATTCTGATTTTCCTTTGTAATTCTTTAAACCCAGGTTGTATGAGGCTTGTTAAAGAACAACTTAGTTGGGGAACCAAATCACAGCTCAAAACCGAAGTTCTTCGAGGGATAAAGGAGATTGGAAGTGTGTTATATTGGTTGGGGCTTCTTGATATCGTGTTGGTTAGTGTTCTGAATACTTCAATGATAGCATTAGTTTTGCCATTGCTATGTGATATTCGGCAGGCGTATCCTGATTTTTGCACATCACATTGATTGCTATTTTAATTGAAATTAATTTTGATGGCTGGTTGATCCTTACTATTACGATCTCATCTGCTTGACAGAGAGAAACAGATACGACACATTTCATGCAAACAGCTCCTTGGTTGGGCTTGCTTCCTGGGGCAGATGGACAAATACTGCATTCTCAAGATGGCGGAGAAAGCCCTATTGTCAACCTCTTCAAATCAGCTACTTCTGTAATTGTGTCAAATCCTGGGTGCCGAAATCCGACTTCCTTCCATACCTTATCAAAACAAGCAGAAGCTGCAGGTGTGCAGCTGCATGTTACTCCTAAAAAGTTCCTGCTTATACTATATAATTATGTAGTTCTTGTAAACTTTCTTTGGAGATTTTTAGATTCACATGCTTTAATTGAAATGAAATGCTGAAACCTGTAATTCTATTTTGGTTCCTGTTTTATTTCTGGTCCGCGTTGATGGTTTCGGATGTCTACTTTCACTGCAGATCTGTTGTACAAGGCTAACATGAATACTGGAAGTGTGCTGGAATACGCCTTAGCATTTACTAGTGCGGCTCTGGACAAATATTGTAGCAAATGGAGTGCTGTTCCAAAAACAGGGTTCATCGACATCACAACGTCAAAGGATTTCTATCGTATATACAGTGGTCTTCAAATTGTAAGATCTGGTGTACCTGGTTCAGTTGTGCTAGAAATCGGAATATTTCTCATCTTTTATTGCTGCTAACTGCTAACATATCGTAATTCTTAAATTGTAGTGGTACCTAGAGGAGTCTGTTCGAGTAACACCAAGCAGTCATGAAGTGCTGGGTGATTCCATAGCTTGGGGTGGTTGCACCATAATATACTTGCTTGGGCAGCAGCTACATTTTGAGCTCTTGGATTTTTCATACCAAGTCCTCAACGTTGCAGAAGTGGAGTCTGCATCGATCAGCCAAGCCCACAGGAGTCCTCATTTTGTCCAGGTACAGAAGTCACACATCCTTTTATCCGCTTCCGCTAGCCAATGTCTACCGCATCCCATATTCCATTTGTTGTTTCTACTACTTTCTGTAGAACTCCTTTGATAGTTTACAACATTTGTCTTCGTTTCAATGTATCAAATAATGTTTACGAATTTCGCGTAAACTCTGTGTTCTCAAGTCGTCCTCTGATCAATGATGTCTTTTTGCATGCAAACATGGTATTGGTTTTAAGTTTTAACTTGGTTGTTTGGTTCTATGTGGTGAAGGGATGGGACGGTCTGTTAGAAGTAATGAAGAAAGCAAGGAGGCTAAACAATCATGTGTTCAGCATGCTAAAGGCGCGCTGCCCGCTCGAAGACAAGACGGCTTGCGCTATCAAGCAAAGCGGTGCCCCTCTGCATCGGGTCAAATTCGAGAACACCGTCTCTGCGTTTGAAACTCTTCCGCAAAAAGAGGCCTGAATTGAATTATACAAGTCAGGTCATTCCATTACTCCTTAATTCTTAAGCTGTTTTCTTCCCTTTGGTTTCTGTACTTCTTAAGCACGATTGCATTCGAAATTATGTACAAAATGTAAATGGAGAGAGAGAGAGCATTGTTTAGAAAAGTTTGTTTATGAATTGCGTATTCTCAACTTTTAGATGCAGACGTGGGCTAAGTCAGTCTAGTGTATCGTGTCGGATGCTTTGCTCCCAAGTTCGAATCTCTATTCTCCGATATTGATTAAGACTGTTGTATTTGTCAAAAGACATGACGAAGTTCTTCCGAGGAATGATAGGCCCCGCTTGTTGGGTTCAGTTCGTCCCTCTGGGGCATGCAGATTCATATGCGGCAATCCTTAAATGGGTGGCATCCTGGGTGGCTACGTGTTATAATACAAGTAAAGGACGCTGAAAAATATACTTTGTTTACATATTCTGATAAGTGGTGTACCGAAGGAAAAATCTCTAGCCTAGGCAGTTTTAAGGGTCCCTACTCCCTAGTTTGCGAGGAGTATGGCCGTACGGCCTTGTTGGTCCAGCCGGCCGGTGTTAGGGTGGCCATTTTGACATGTCAGCTGTTAATACACTGCCAGTGGTAAAGGTGATCGTCAACAATGACGTATATATTATGAACCATGTCCTACTCATATAAAGACGTTACTTATTAACAAAATTCTCTTTGTAGATCAAAAAGGGTAAAAATCTAAATCAATTCTGTCAACAAAATTAAAGGAAAATAACCAAAATAAAAGTTATGGTTAACATAGTAAATTAAATACAAAATAATTTTATTGTTTTATTTCGATGTCTCACAATCAGGTAACCATATCAGTTGCCACCATTTTCTCTTTCCCGTTTTTCTCCCAAATAAAATAAATATTTAGTGATGAAACAATTATCCAGAAACAGTTGTTAAAGATATGAACAACCTCTTTACCGACGAAAAATCTTTTCAAGGTCGTCACTAAAAAGTTTTAGCGACCATTTTATATTTTCTCTCTTCTAAATTTTATTTTCAAAGTTTTTAAGTAATATTTAGGACGAGGAGGGAGCAACTTGCTTTGAACACGTGCATCATTACATGATTTTTTTTTTTTAATCCAATAACACAATTTCATTTGATATCTGCAGTCGTGAATGACTCATAGCAAAAGAAAAACAAACAAAACTCTTAATCATCTACAAAAACATAAAGCATTTACGCTTTCCAATCCAAAACAAAGTATGGAAAACCAACGTGTTAGCCCCAAAAAATACAACAACAAAACAAAATTATAGTGGAAATGGCGTACGAAGACCGAAAGGGGTTGTGGTATATATGTTGCGGTGTCTCTCAATCATAAATATAAAACCTTTTCTGAAGGAAAAAAATAAAAAAGATTGACGACGAAGTCACGATAGTCTTCTTTTTTCGAAGTTAGAAAGACTCATGAAAACATTTCAACCTACTGACTACCATCATGTGATTCATCAGCGTTAGGAATCGAATAATCAATTTTGACTTGCTCAAAACTAGATCATGCCAACTAACCTTTTACTAAGACTCAAGGGTTTGACCGGCCGGGATCGGTTGGTTCTTATATGCTTCTTTAAAAAGAATTTTCACTGAAAGCGCTTTTATTAGAAGCACATCGATTTCTGAATAAAAACTCTAAGTGCATTTTAAAAGAAGTATAATTTCTTAATTTGTTATGTTAAATGTGATCTAAAGCGTTTTTAGTTATTTGATCTGAAAGTACTTCATGTTTTTTATGAGAGTACAATAGCAGCAGAACAATACAAAACTGAAACAATCTCAGTTGGCTTTTGTGAAACGCTAAAATATTATGGAAGAGGAGTGAGAGAGGAGAAAAGCTTATGCATCGTGCATGCTTTGTCGGCCATTCCTGCATCACTATCTCCCTCCTCCTCTCTCTCTCTCTCTCTCTCTCTCTCTCTCTTCTAGATTCACACAAAGTAGGATCTTCTGAATCATTCAGTAGGGTGACAAAATGAATGAACAGTCGGCTTTTTATCCTTTAAAATTATCTTTAGAAAGGTGGCAATTCACTGCAATGATGCACCACTCTTTCTTTTCAACCATAAATATCCAATGAATTTTCCCAGAAAGTTTTATATTCCGGGGAAAGTAGAGTGCGTTTCTTGCCGCTTCCTCGAGTTTTGGTTGCCTCTCTTTGATGGGATTCCTTTTTCTTTCTTTTTTTTTTTCCACTATTGGTCATCAACTCGAGGTGTGTAAAATCATTGTTCCCTACAAGTTATCGAAACCCTTGTATCTTTCTCAAATCTGAATCTTTTGCTTTTGTGATCACCCTTCATATTTGTTGTGTTAACTTCGTCGAAGTCTGGTTTTCGTCGAAAAAATCATGGGAATGTTGATGAGAAAGTGGTGCTGTGAGTGCTGAAACCCTACAAATTAAGGGTTATTGGTTTCAATTCAATTTGATGGTTATGGTGAACATCTCATATGGTTTCTTGATTACTATAATTGTCCTTGTTGCTGCCCTTTTGGTTTTCGAATCTGAGGGGCTTAACGATGAGGGTCAATATCTTCTAAAATTCAAGAGTGGATTAGTTGATAGGTTTGATCATCTTGGTAGTTGGAATTCCAATGATTTCACACCTTGTGGATGGAGAGGAGTGAATTGCAGCAGTGGATACAATCCGGTTGTGCTGTCTCTTGACTTGAACTCAATGAATCTTTCGGGTTATTTGTCTCCGAGCATTGGCGGATTGGTTCACCTGAACTATCTTAATCTTTCTTTCAATGAACTGACTCGGAGTATACCTGAAGACATCGGAAATTGTTCGAGTTTGGAGGTTCTATCTTTGAATGACAATAACTTTATAGGTCAAATTCCTAAACCAATAGCTACACTTTCAAATTTACGAGTACTGAATCTCTGCAACAATAGATTATCAGGGCCTATCCCTGAAGAAATTGGAAATCTTTCATCCCTGTCCCAGTTGATTGCGTACTCTAACAATCTTAGCGGAATTTTGCCACGCTCTCTTGGAAATCTCAAAAGATTGAGGACTTTCCGGGCTGGGGAGAACTTAATATCCGGAAGCTTGCCTACAGAGATAGGAGAATGTGAAAGCTTGGAGGTTCTTGGTCTAGCGGAAAATCAGTTAAGTGAAGAAATGCCTAAGGAGCTCGGAATGCTTGAGAATTTGAGAGCTTTGTTTCTTTGCAGTAACCAGCTTTCCGGGGTTATTCCAAAGGAGCTTGGCAACTGTACAAATTTGGAAATTCTTGCCCTGTATGAGAACAAGCTTGTGGGAGAGATTCCAAGGGAGCTCGGAAACATTGCTTATCTGGAGAAGTTGTATCTTTACAGAAATATGTTGAATGGGACAGTTCCAAGAGAGATTGGCAATCTTTCTCTAGTAGCACAGATTGATCTTTCGGAGAACTTATTATCAGGAGAGATACCGGTTGAGCTCAGTAAGATAGCGGGATTGCAATTGCTTTATCTTTTCAAGAACCAATTCACAGGTGCTATTCCAGATGAGTTCACAAGTCTTACAAACCTGACTAAGCTCGACCTCTCTATCAATTTTCTCACCGGTTCAATTCCTACCGGAATCCAGTACTTGACTGAACTGATCATGCTGCAATTGTTCCACAATTTGCTGAGTGGCGTAATCCCTCAAGGCCTTGGAGTGTATAGCCTGCTTTGGGTGGTTGACTTATCCGAAAACTTCTTAACGGGGGGAGTTCCTCATCATCTCTGCAGAAATTCTAACATGATTTTGTTAAATTTGGGGTGTAACAGGCTCACTGGGAATATACCGAATGGCATCACAAGCTGCAAGTCATTAGTGCAGCTTCGTCTAGTTGGAAACAACCTCACGGGTACTTTTCCATCCGAAATGTGCAAACTGGTTAACCTTTCTACAATGGAGTTGAATCAGAACAAGTTCAGGGGAGCCATTCCTCCAGAAATTGGCAACTGTAGAACTTTGCAAAGGCTGCACCTTTCGGGCAACTACTTCACATCGGAGTTGCCTAGAGAGATTGGTAGCCTCCCACAGTTGGTGACCTTTAATGTCTCATCGAATTCTCTTTCTGGAAGGATACCGCCAGAAATTTTCAATTGTAAAACACTTCAACGGCTTGATCTTAGCAATAACAACTTTTCAGATGCATTGCCAAGTGAGATAAGAACACTTTCTCAGTTAGAGCTTCTCAAGCTTTCTGAAAACAATCTTTCCGGAAACATACCAGTTGTGCTGGGAAACCTCGTACGTTTGACTGAGCTACAAATGGGTGGCAACTCATTCTCTGGCGGCATCCCAGCGGAGTTGGGTTTCCTTTCGAGCCTGCAGATTGCATTAAATCTCAGTTTTAACAACCTTTCCGGGCAGATACCTCCTCAGCTTGGAAATCTTATCTTACTGGAATTCCTGCTACTCAATAACAACAATTTGACAGGTGTAATTCCAGGTGTTTTCAAGAATCTTTTGAGTCTACTTGTCTGCAACCTGTCGTACAACGCCTTGGCAGGGCCTATTCCTCATTTACCATTCTTTCAGAATATGACTGTTGACAGCTTTGTTGGGAATAAAGGACTCTGTGGCGGGCCTCTTGGTGATTGTGCAACATTACCATCTTCACTCTCTTTTCCTCCGGATATGGCGAAGAAACGCCCCCACTTGGGTAAAATCATCGCTATCATCGCAGCAGCTATTGGTGGTGTTTCTCTCATTTTGATTGCAATCCTTGTATATGTCATGAGACGTCCCACGAGCGTAGTTTCTTCATTGCAGGAAAAATCATTCTCTTTGTCGGTTTTGGACATTTAATTTTGTCCAAAGGCTGCAGGGTTCACTTTCCAAGACTTGGTTGCGGCGACTGAAACTATTGATGAGAGCTTTGCAATTGGAAGAGGAGCTTGTGGAACCCTGTACAAAGCAGTCTTGCTGACATGTCATACAGTTGCTGTTAAGAAGGTAGTATCCAACAGGGAGGGGAACAATGTAGATAACAGTTTTCATGCTGAAATTCTAACTTTAGGAAAAATCAGGCATCGAAATATTGTAAAGCTATACGGTTTCTGCTACTACCAGGGTTGCAATCTTCTGCTTTACGAGTACATGGCGAGAGGCAGCTTGGGAGAATTGCTTCATGGAAAATCTTGTAGTCTTGATTGGACAACGAGATTCATGATTGCTCTTGGGGCTGCTCAGGGTCTCTCTTACTTGCATCATGATTGCAAACTGATAAACTTTCACCGTGATATAAAGTCCAAAAACTTTCTTCTTGACGACAAGTTTGAATCTCGTGTTGGGGATTTCGGGTTGGCAAAGGTGATGGACATGCCACACTCTACGACACTCTACGACTATGTCTGCAGTTGCAGGTTCTTATGGATATATTGCTCCTGGTAACCTATCTTTTAACTAATCTTAATACCATACAACTTAGAAGATCGATTTGATATAACCCCCGAATGCTATGTGTTATAGTTAGGATGATTAATGCTTTAGATACTGATACATAATCTTTTCTTCCAGGGTATGCATACACTTTGAAAGTCACAGAAAAATGTGACATCTACAGCTTCGGAGTAGTCCTTCTGGAGTTGCTGACCCGCAGAACGCCTGTACAATCGATCGAGGAAGGCGGTGACCTGGTAACGTGGGTAAGAAACTATTTTCTGCACCATTCGTTGTCTTCAGGAGTACTCGATGCTCGATTAGATTTACAGGATGAAGCTACTGTCTCTCGCATGATTACCGTCTTGAAAATTGCTTTGATGTGCACAAGTATGTCCCCTTCGACCACCCGACCATGAGAGAAGTTGTTTTCATGCTTATTGGGTCAAATGAGAGGGAAAGGACACTTTGAAATTGATCCATCAAATCGTGATACCAATTCCATAGATATAGTACTTAACCTTGATTCTAATTAATCCTAATTTTCTGAGGAATTTTGGTTATCCAGGATGAGTTTTTTTTCTTGTAATTGTCAATTATATATACTCATCCCTGTATTATTTAAACAAATACAATAAACTTCTCCCTGTACATGTACCCTATGACTTCTCGATCCATTTGACGGGGATAACATGTTCCGTTTTTCATAGGGTAAGCAGTATATATCTGTTATGATATGATCCTATATTTGATGAACTTTATGCAGTTTGTGATTCATTGTTTGCTTTGTTATTCAAGTAAAATACAATTGTTTCTCGAACGCTCGCAAGGCGTTGGCAGCTTGCTCTCGTCTCTTTAACTCAAATATTACAGAATCTAAACCAAGCAAGACTTGCCAATCAATATTTCAGTTCAAAACTAACGTCATAACAGTCGCAACGGATAACGTTAAGAAATCAAACATTCATCCTCGACTAAAACATTCAATTGCCTCCTTCTGCATTTTCCTCATGCTGCACTAATCGTTCCAACTCATTCATTGAACTGTTGATCAGGATGAAATAAGAAACAAAGGCAAATCACAACAGCAGGCATCCAGACAGGGAGGATTATGGTAGCGTCTGGTTTCCGTTATGTAGGAGACAGCATCTTGGTTCACAATTTCCGACTGGAGGAATTCGGGTTCAGACTTACGTTGCCATTCTCTCATATCATGCAGTAACATTTTCATGAGGACAACAATGGCAAACGGTAACCCTGCACAACTTTTCACCAGTTCCTTGCCGAGCTCGTCCTCGTACGTGCATGCCTTGGCGTCTGAACCTGCATTCATATGTTAAAAACTTGAAATTTATAGAAAAATCGTAAAATGAATCAATCTAGATCACTGAAGAATAGTAAACTAGCTGCTACCTGAGATTTAGTAAGGCAAGTTGACTAAGCATAATATAGTATTGTGTCACCTTCAACACCCAAACTTGAATCGCAAATATGACATTCTATCCGACCCCATATTTAAATTACTCGATCGATCGTCACTAATGCTACTGTCTCTCTGAGTGTGTGTAGGCCAATGATATCTGTGTGTGTATATATAACAGATTGGCAGTGGCCTTGGATCCGCAAATGATACCAAAAAAAAGAAAAAAAAGAAAGGCAATTTCTAGAAGGCGAGACACACAGTGAACATATACCATAGTTATGTGGGTGAGCAAAAATGTACTTCAAGTTGGCTAGCTAACCCACTAACGCGAGAAGCACGAGATGCATAAAAATAATCATGTTTATGCATTATAGTGTGGATTCCATTTTCATCAATTTTCTTACCCTTTAACAACTAATTATCAAACCCACTAAAGTTGTCGCTCTACTAAAAACAAAGCAAGTTGTCTAAAGCATATAGATTATAGTGTGCTTCGGGGTGCAATGGTTCTTTCTTCTTTGGGAGAGGGTAGGTGCCTCGCACGCGACTG
>JAOTRO020000025.1:439007-463899 GCA_028566515.2 Pyracantha coccinea | reverse complement strand
CCCGGCCCGTCCCGTCTCCATTAATTCCGGGTCCGGTCCGGTCCCTTCAAAAATGGGCCCGGCCCGGCCCGTGCCCATCCCTAATTGGATTGCAGTTTACTTGGAGTTCCCTCCCTTCTCCGTCCAACTTGATAGCTGTTGGGCCTGACCCGACTATACTTTGCTTGTTTTTGGTCCAATGGACTGCGGCTGAATTGGATTCCAATGACCCAATGATTAATGTTAAAAAGGCCCAATGGAGGCTTGTCAGCAACTTTTTATCTCTCTCTCTTTTTATGAAAAAAAAAGTTGATAAGAAGCCATTTTCCCGTGTGTTATAAAAAATTTCCATGTGATTCGCAAGTAAAAAATGTAAGTCGGATGCGGGTTACGTCAGGTCGATGCTCTGAAAATATCCGTTTACACGCTAAGCGGTTCATCATTGTCCTAATTATTATTATATTTTTAAACAAACGATATTATTTATATTAAGAGGTAGAATGTGAGTTTAGTCTCATAATGGGCTAGCAACAATGTGGTTCAAATTTTTAAAAGTTTGAAAATTAAGAAATGAGGTTACTTTAAGTCACTACTCTAAAGAATATCTGCCTAGGCGCTAGACGGTTGGCTACCACCACCTTAATTAATTTATAGATGTTTGAAAACTTAGAAATGGCGTCTAGACCCTTTTAAGTTGCGACTCTTGCTTACTCAGAAAATAGATAACTTTCATTTTACATTTTATTTTTTTAATAAATTATAAGATACATGTTGAGTACTTTGATAAACATTCATTATATATTTAAATATAAATATACATTTATTCATTTTACTCTACTTGAATCGAAGTTGTGTCTCTTCCATATACCATAGTTAACCTTTATTCAACTAGATGAACTTGCTAAACGATGTCGATATGTTTTTATACAAACGATATTGTTTGAGAGAGTTCAAACACAAGTCTTTCGATACATATATTGTTTTAGCATCCATCATTTCCATAATGACTCGTAATTTAATCCCAAAGTAATTCAACGTACGCGCTTTTGCATTCATTGGTAGTCAGCCTAAGATTACATGTCCAGAACACGTTTCAAGTTTTTCTTCCTTTTTGGGTGGAAAACTCCGAACAAGTTAATTGAATCTTAAATCTCAATCACTCCCCCGCATCCGACGGCCCAGATCGCTCTCGCCCTCAGCCCCACTTCTCCACCATTTATTTAAACCCCTCTGTCGTGTTGCCCTCCGTTCTCCGCATCAGAAAAGCACCGGAAAACAAAAAGCGCTTCCAAGAAAAGCCGCTTCTTCCAATAGTACAAACGCAAACTTCAGAACTCCAAAAAAACAAAAAAACAAAAAAATCAGAAGCCGAAGGGGCAGAGCCGGACAGCTCGAGAGAGAGTTGTGGGCAGTCCGATCGCAGTTGGATGGTAGTGATCGGGGGCCGGTGAGGAGGAGGTTCGCCACGATGATCACGGTTCAGGGAGAGGTTCGTCAGCCGCCGGCGGTGGTCGGAGCTTCTAGGGCTCACTTCGGCGTCGCTCGCGATGACTCCTTTGGGATCAAGCCGGAGCCTTCGTCGCTCTTGGTCTCTTTCAAGCCTCATCACGATGCTCGTGAAGGTTCCATTTTCTGATCCCAATTTTGTCTAATTTCATTTTTTTTCAAATCGGAATATGAACTTCTAAATTGTTTTTAATCAAAGTTTGAAACTTCGGTTGCAGTTTTGGGGGTGTTTTAATCGATTTTGCTGTGTAGGTGATTAATTTTTAGCTAAGAATTTGACGGAAAAGCTAAATTTCGAATTTTAGGGTTAGGGTTTTCATCAATTAGTCCAGGTTGGGTGGCGTCGGAGGTTCTCGTTTGGTAAATTATTTGAATTTCTGATAGTTGAGGCTAATTGATGAATTATTCGATTCTGTAGTTGACGAAGACGCACATTTGACTGTTGCTCATCAAATGTACAAGGCTGGAAACTATAAGGAGGCACTAGAGCATAGCAAAATCGTGTATGAGAAAAACCCGATTCGCACCGACAATCTCCTACTTTTGGGTGCAATCTATTATCAGGTTCAATTTTAATTCACCAAACTAATCTTTTTTTCTTTCACTGGTTTTTCTCCATTCTATTGGTGTTGGGAACCTGAAATTAATTAATTTTATATGTGCTTTATTCCTTTCCAGTTGCATGACTTTGATATGTGTATTGCCAAAAATGAAGAAGCCCTTCGAATTGAGCCCCATTTCGCTGAGTGTTATGGGAACATGGCTAATGCTTGGAAGGTAATGTCATGAACGCATAGTTGCCTACTTTCACCCATTTTTTCTTGTTGAATAATTGTCCATAATGTTGAGTTGGTTTGTTCTTTATGCAGGAAAAAGGAAATAATGACCTTGCTATTCGCTATTATTTGATTGCCATTGAGGTTCGTATACTATTTTATACTGTTTTCTGACTATATTTGCATTTCCTCAAACCTTAGAAAGGGATTAAAATGGATGTTGAGTTTTCTTTTAGTTTGTAATTTATAGGGTCAAATTACCCTGGTTTGGTTCTTAAACTGTTTGGATGTCCTTTGTTTATAAAGTTCAAGTTGTTCTGCATCAGTTTGAATGGTTTAGGTGTCCTTGTCTTCTCATACTCTTGTGTGGTTTGTTGATCTTAGTTTTTCTTGGCTGCAGCTTCGTCCCAACTTCTGTGATGCATGGTCAAACTTAGCTAGTGCATACATGCGGAAAGGAAGACATGAAGAAGCAGCACAGTGTTGTCGCCAGGCACTTGCATTAAATCCCCATTTGGTAGGCTTCTATCTCGTTTGTTTTTTACTTACAACAGGATGTTCTGTTGTTCTTTTGTCCGATCCAAGGTTCCACGCTATTTTACTTTCAATGTTATGTGCAAGCTAACTACTGTGGGAAATTGGTATACAGGTTGATGCCCATAGTAATCTTGGAAATCTAATGAAGGCACGGGGATTGGTGCAAGAGGTAAGTCTTAGAAAATGAATGTATTACCTTGCATTATGTTTTAGTTACCGTATATGTATTGGAAGCTAAAATCTAGATTGCGCTGTATAGGATTTAGGGCTGTTGTTTATTCTTTTCCCTAGCTTCCATACTGTTTGCCTAGACCTACCGTTGTATCACTTTCTGTTCTGATCCAGTACAGAATGCGGTACTGAAAGTCTGAGCTAGTGCTCTAGTTAATATCCACCTGGCCCAAACTTTTCCCCTGCCCAGATTTGTGGGGTTAAATAAATTTGGATTTCTCAACAGTCTACTGGAATGATAATTCTGTTCAACATTTAAATTCTGTAATGTATCTCAAGTAAAGTCACTGATGGAATAATTCATGTGTGGAACTGTATGTGAATTCACAGTTCAAACAGATATGAAGTTGTTGTCCCCAGGCCAGGGCTCAGATGATGGTCTTGTTGTTACTCCCATCCCCAAGACTGCAAATAGTCAGACTCTTAACCTTTTGTGCAGGCATACAGTTGCTACCTCGAGGCTATACGTATACAACCAAACTTCGCTATTGCATGGTCTAATCTTGCTGGTCTTTTCATGGAGTCTGGTGATCTTAATAGAGCCCTGCAGTACTATAAGGTATCATAAATTTTGTGTTCACCCATTAATCATCTTCTGACTTTGTGATGTGCTGGTTCTTTTACATCTTAGTACAATACATGATTGCCCTATTTAGAATTGTTCTTAAATTGTGTTCTTTTTCCTTGGATACTTTTCTATCTCAGGAGGCTGTGAAACTCAAACCTGCTTTTCCAGATGCGTATCTCAACCTTGGGAATGTTTATAAGGTAAGCTGTCATGCCTAATGCCAGTAAGGTTGGGTAGGTGCAAGTGGCTGGACTTGTGTTGGAGAAAAACAAGCTATTTCTTTTGCCTTTTCCAGGCTTTGGGACTGCCTCAGGAGGCAATCGTGTGTTATCAGCGTGCTCTCCAGACAAGACCCAACTATGCAATGGCTTTTGGTGAGTAATATCTTACCATGTCTTAGCTTTTTCACCTTTTTATTTATTCTTGACTTATTAGATTACGTGGTCCTTCCTTATGATAAATCTTTGTTTTTTGTCCCTAGTAGTCTTTGTAGTAATATGGATATGGTTGACAGCTACTTTTTGTCTCAACGCTTAACGGTCTACGTGCATAATAACTTGTAATCTGGCATTATGGATTTGAAACATTTCCTTTAAGCAGAAAGAGAATGGTATTTATTCCTAAAATTATTGCACATGGATGAGTCAGTTGATGGCTACATTCTTGTCACTGACTACTTTTATGTATCTTAGTGTAATAAATATTTGTAACATAAAAGCTTTTTTTTTTTTTTTTAACTTGTTTTGAACTCTGTTGAGGAATCCTCGTTTCCTTTTCCATGTGTTCAGATATATATATATATATATATATTATTTTTTTGTGGTAGCAGTTTCATGGATTTTCTTTGACCTTTATTGAATTGTTTGGCGCAGGAAATTTAGCTAGTTCGTATTATGAGCAAGGTCAACTGGATCTGGCAATCCTACATTATAAGCAAGCCATTTCCTGTGATGCAAGATTTTTGGAGGCTTACAATAATTTGGTTGGTTCTCATATATTTAATTTTATAAATTATGATTTTCGGATTTGTATTTGCAACTTACACCGACTTAATTTTTTTTTCCCACCATTTGAAGGGCAATGCTCTGAAAGACATTGGCAGAGTGGATGAAGCAATTCAATGCTACAATGTAGGTTCAACCTGTGGTGTTAGGTTTGTTTGAATTGCTTGCATCTGATTTTCCGTTTTACTTAACCTTTTGTATTGCTGCATGCAGCAATGCCTCACTTTACAACCTAACCATCCACAAGCACTTACAAACCTTGGGAATATTTATATGGAATGGTATGCGATCTTGAAATACTTGTGAATTTTATTAATTTATTAATGTTGAAACAATTAGTTCGGGATTTTAACAATTAAAGTACTGTATATGCAGGAACATGGTGGCTGCTGCTGCTCAATATTATAAGGCCACATTGACTGTAACAACTGGATTGTCTGCTCCTTTTAATAATCTTGCCATCATCTATAAGCAACAGGTATTGCTTCTGTGATACCATTCTTAGGTTGTTGCAAGTTTGTTTTTCCCCCATGGGGTGTGGCTGTATCTTTTGAACAAAAAAAAAAAACTGCCATTTTTTTGGGTTGGGATAGAGGGGGGAGGATGGTACTACAAAAAATTGCTCCTTCAAAGCTTCTGGAAAATGTGGACCTGTTTTTTTCCTCTTACTAAAATCCATGCAAACTTTATAAAGATGAAGATTCCGCACGCCAAAAAACTGTCATTTTAGGGGGAGGGCTGTAGTAACCATATTTTCAGGAATCATAGGTGAAACCCTCACAAGAAAGGATTGGTTTCTAATGTTAAGAGTAGAAATAAAATCTAAAAGCGTCAAAATAAGAAGTGCTCTATTTTTTATTTATCATTTGTATTCTGCTCTAATTCTTTAGTATGCATGCTTTCATCACAGGGGAACTATGCGGATGCAATTTCTTGCTACAATGAGGTTCTTCGCATTGATCCCTTGGCAGCTGATGGGCTTGTCAATAGGGGCAACACATACAAAGAGATTGGTAGAGTCAGTGAAGCAATTCAGGACTACATACATGCAATATCTGTCCGGCCAACTATGGCTGAAGCTCATGCAAACTTGGCTTCAGCTTACAAGGATAGGTATGGTACTCATGTTTACATCAGGGAATTTCATCTTTGGGCTACAACAAACTCCAACCGAGTAAATTTTAGTAAAGTAGGTTGATGTTTCAGGATGATATGAAAACTATCATAGCCCTTGTGTGGAAGTGGAACTAACATGTCTTGAACTCATCTTGCAGTGGACATGTCGAGGCTGCTATTAAGAGCTATAGTCAGGCATTGCTTCTTCGAACTGATTTTCCAGAGGCAACTTGTAATCTTTTACATACATTACAGGTATTATCTTAATTTGATGGAAGTGAAGTGATTTTTTCGAACTTTTTAACGTATAGTTTTTTTTTCCTCAGAAATTTGATGAATCCAAACTCTGCATGTTGGTTTGCTCTTGGACACTGACACAAATGTGCACACGTGCCTGTACACTTGAAAACTTTTGGAGTTACGTGGATGTGTCCACGACCATAGAATTGGTTTTATTCTTGTTGATGACTACATAAGTAGAATAGAAGTGAAACATGAAGGCATTTATGCTGTAATTATAAGTAGATGAGCGTATCTATGTTTGCCTTCTACTTGTATGCCTTGTGTTGTTTGCAATGCAGCTGATACTTTGAAATCTTTACATGTAAATTAATATGATTGTATATTCCAGTGTGTATGCAGTTGGGAGGATCGTGGCAAAATGTTTTCTGAAGTGGAAGGCATAATCAGGAGGCAGATTAATGTCAGTCTTGATATATCCTCATTGTACTCTTTATTTTGTTAAACTGATCATTTTCATTTCTAGTCTTGTTTCTATCGCTCATAACTTTGCTCAGAGTTACCTGAATGCTAATTGCTTATTATTTCAGATGTCTCTTCTGCCTAGTGTGCAACCTTTCCACGCAATAGCATATCCTATTGATCCAATTCTGGCACTTGAAATTAGGTATAGCTGTATGTTCAGTGTTTTAGGCTTTAAGAAGCAATAGCTACTAGCAGGAATTATTTTTCTTCTCATTCACACAAGTTTGTTTTCTCTTTCGAAGTCGTAAATATGCTGCACACTGCTCCATAGTTGCATCCCGATTTGGACTTTCTCCCTTCAACCATCCTGCTCCTGTCCCCTTAAGGCGTAATGGTGGACCTCAGAGACTAAGGGTTGGGTATGTTTTGAGAGGATATGCTTAAGACTAATCGCTTTATTTGCCATTCCTTTACTTCTTAAATGTGTGAGGACCTTTCTTGATTTGCAGATATGTAAGCAGTGACTTTGGTAATCACCCTTTGTCACATCTTATGGGATCTGTGTTTGGGATGCATAACAAGGACAATGTTGAGGTTTGTACTTCTTGTACTCTCTTATTGGTTCTTTTTATGTTCATTACTGCCTGTTAAACTTGGCATTATTATATAGGTTTTCTGTTATGCCTTGAGTCCAAATGATGGAACGGAATGGAGAAAACGCATCCAGTCTGAAGCGGAGCACTTTAAGGATGTCTCTGCTTTGTCATCAGATATGATTGCCAAAATGATTAATGAAGATAAGATACAAGTCTTAATTAACCTCAATGGCTATACAAAGGTATACTTCTGTTGATTTCTGTTTCTCATCCTCAAATAATCTTTGATAAACCTTATAGCAAGCAATAAGTAGACCTAGAAAATGTGCCTATTTGTGTGATACATTTTGTTAATATTTTCTTATAACTATGATTGTACATATTTCTTATAATTGTGATCGTACATCAACTAATTGTAGTTGTTTATTCTACACTCAGCTTCTAATGATTGCATTTGTAACATATATCTGTTGTTACTTGTTTGAATGAATTAATGACACATTCATCATGCAGGGGGCAAGAAATGAGATATTTGCTATGCAGCCAGCTCCCATTCAGGTTTCATACATGGGGTTCCCTGGTACCACGGGGGCAAATTACATCGATTATCTAGTCACTGATGAGGTTTGAATTGGGCCACCATATGTCTTGGAGAGCACAATTTTGTTGGCTGTAGTTGTCTGATTTGCTCTTTCTTTGCTTTCAGTTCGTTTCACCTTTACGCTACGCACATATTTATTCTGAGAAAATTGTTCATCTCCCACATTGCTACTTTGTGAATGATTATAAGCAGGTTGGTGTTAATAATCATATTACAGAAAGTTCTCTAGTCTGTTTTCTTATTTTATTAACTTGAGCAAAGCTACATGGCACCTGAATCACCATTCAATTTTGTGTTCAGAAAAATCAAGATGTGTTGGATCCAAGCTGCAGGCACAAGCGATCGGATTATGGGCTGCCCGAGGATAAATTTATATTTGCATGCTTCAATCAGTTGTACAAAATGGATCCTGAAATTTTTAGTACTTGGTAATATCTTCATATTCCTCCATGTTTATAGAAGCAATTCCTAAAGAACCAAAAATTATATTAGTGCATATTGTACATAATTCATCATCTCACGAGTTATTTCTATGTTTTCTAGGTGCAATATTCTTAAACGTGTACCCAACAGTGCACTTTGGCTCCTCAGATTCCCAGCTGCAGGTGAAACGAGACTTCGTAAATGTAAGTGCTACGATTTACTAATTTACTCCCTTGTATTAATTGATCGCATTCCTTTAAACCTCATTTTTGCAACCATTTCAGAATACCCAGTCCGAGTAAAAGAAATAACACAGCCTTTGATGTTTCAGTCTGAAGTTAAAACCATTTAATAATGGGCCTTAACCTCTGGTTTTCACCCAAAAAATTAAACTCTTTTGTGATATTTTTGTTATTTATTGGACTTTGTTCAGATGCTGTTGATCAAGGAGTCCAGCCAGACCAAATTGTCTTCACTGATGTTGCTATGAAAGGTGAACATATCAGGAGGAGTGCGTTGGCAGATTTATTCCTTGACACGTAATCTTCTTTTCCCTTGATTCCATTGAGAAATCTGAAGGCTCTTTTTTATTGTGTACTGGTCATAGTAAGCTAAAATATTGATTGTGGGAGTTTTTGTCTTTAGGCCTTTGTGCAATGCCCATACTACAGGCACGGATATTCTATGGGCAGGTCTGCCAATGGTGACCCTTCCCCTTGAAAAGATGGCTACCAGGGTTGCTGGATCACTGTGTCTCGCCACTGGACTGGGAGATCAGATGATTGTTAGCAGGTATGCCTTTTTTATGGGCAACCTTCAGACTCTCTAGCGGCTATACAAGTATTTCATAAAATGATGTCTTTATCATCCACCATTTTCAAAGAGCACTTGTCACTTTGCAAAATACTTGTTTCCGAAGGCTTTGTTCTTGTCCTCTCACCAGATGCTTCTGTCTTACATATACATGAGTTTGTAACAATTTTCCTTTCCTGTTTTGACTTCCTATAGCATGAAAGAGTATGAAGAGAAGGCAGTGTCTCTGGCGTTGAATCCTCCAAAGCTCCGAGCTCTTGCCAACAAGCTCAAGGCAGCCCGACTGACTTGTCCTCTGTTCGACACTGCACGCTGGGTGAGTTAAAGCAGCGTGTCTTGTGCATTTAGCAGTTGTATTTTCAAATTGTTGTTGCATAAGACTAACCGTTGGAATTAAAGAATTGGTAATAATCTCTTGAAACCACCTGTTGCAGGTGAGGAATCTGGAGAGGAGTTACTTCAAAATGTGGAATCTGCATTGCTCGGGCCAGAACCCGCAGCATTTCAAAGTCACCGAGAACGATTTAGAGTTCCCCTACGATAGATAGAAGGGCAAAGTTAGAGACGGGATTTGTAGATAGTTTAGGAGAGAAACAAAATAGGGAAGCTGCTTCAATGGATTAGGAGATCCATATAATTATTACCCAAAATGCTAAATCCTGGACATGTTTCGAGTCGAAGGAGAGAGATTCGCTCGACGTAGCAGTATTCAGTATGTCGCTCTTTACACCTGCTCCCCTCCGCACCATTCCCTCCAACCACCATATAATCTTGTGATTTGTACGTCTCTTATGTAATGGAGATGGTATACTTGTGTGCTGATTTATGTCTCCCACGTCAACCGTCGTATCATTAATGGTAATGTATTGGTTCCGTCTGCTCGTTCTTTACATTTTCGATCGTAAACTACAATCTTTCTGAGACATTCTCTGTTTTCTTTCGGCTTGAGCCAAAACTTTGGCGAAAATTAAACTGCAATTTCCGGCCACCTTGGCTCTCTTTGGCATTCAGTTTGCAAGCAAATTCTGCCCTACGTTTCGTATTTCACTTTTGATAAAACAAATGGAGCAGGTTATTTATTCAGAACCATTATAAGTTACAATGTAAATTACGGTAAATTACACAAAATCATCTCAACTATGTATCGAACTACAATTTCATATTTTATGTTTTAAACATTGTAATCTCATATCTTATCTTATGAATTCGTTGCAATGACATTGCAATGTTAGACCTTCGTCAATCAATTTCTCTGTTAACTGCTGATGTGGCATGCGCTCCGTTCATCGGACCCCGGGAAGCAGGTGCCTCATCCTTCTCCTCGAGCATAACCGGCAACGCACAATGCACATAGCCACTAGATCCTCAAAACTGCCATAATAAAATGTCATCTTCAACGCTCGCGGAGAGAAACTTCCAATTGTTCAATCCTCTTAGCCATATCATGCTTCCCGCAGTTCTTCAATCCATCAGTAACAAAATCAAAGCACCGCGAAATCGGCATCAACCCCATCTCAGTCATTTCCACCAAGTAATTCGCAGCCTCAACAAACCGCCCTCCGCGTCCAGCCATCGTTATCAACATGGTGTACACCGGCCTGTTGGGAGGATGCCCCTTAACCTTCATCTCACTAAAGAAACAAAATGCATCATCAAACTGCCCCCTCCTGCACATTCCCTTAACTATAGAAGCATACAAGCTCGGAAACGGCTTATGCCCCTCTTCAATCGAATTATGCAGAAGCCGAAACGCATCATCAATCCTCCCCACCTTCGAGACCGCCGGAATCAACACCTTGTAAGTATTTATATCAGGACAGAGCCCCAAGCCATTTGCTTCCCAATACAAATCAATGCAAAAATCAACCTCCCCACATTTACATATAGCCTCCATCAATGCATTAAAAGTAGAAACATCAGGCACAAATCCTTCCTTCACCATCTTCCTTACCATCCCTTTCGCAGCCTCGACGTAGCCAGCATTGAGCAGCCCTTCGACGAGAAGATCGCGGCCGCGAACCGGCGGATTGAACCCTTTGCTGCTCATCTCCTCCAAGAACAACTGGGCCTCCCGCATTTTCCCATTGGAGCACCAAGCATTCACCAAAATGGAATACGTCTTCTTATCCGGAACAACCCCTTTTCGGATCATCCTCCTCACCAGAGCATAAGCCCCATGAAAGATCTTCCCTTCGCAGAGGGCGAACAGCAGAGCGTTGTAAACTCCGGTGGATTGGGAGCACCGGAAGGTCTTCGGTGCCCTATTGAAAAGCTCCACCGCCTGATCCACCAGGCCGTGGCGGCCGTACTCTTCGATTACGAAGCAGAGGGTTTCTTCCGAGAGGGTTAATCCGTGGTGGGTCTGCATCGATTCGAGGAGCTTCCACATCGATTCGTACTTTTTGGCGCGAGCGAGGATCTTGGCGAGTTCTTCGAGCTCTAGGGTCGTGGGGTGGTAGGTGGGGTGGTGGGTCCGGGCCCAGTTGAAGAATCGGAGAGACTCGGTGCCGTGGGCGGAGCAGGCGCGGAGGACGCGGTAGACGAGGTCCGAGTCGACGGCGATTCGGAGCTTGTTGAGTGTCCGCTCCAGGTAGTGGTCGCGACGGACGATGTTGGAGATGTGATGGATGGCTGAGAAGTAGTCGTCTTTTGTCGGGACGACGCCGTTTGGAGGGGCGGCATTGAGGGCGGTGGTGAAGTGGCGGAGAAGGCGGCGGAGTGGTTGCGGTCTGTGGAGGACCGGTGAGTTTTTGGCGGCGCCCAACATATGTTTCTCTGCTTCCAAAGAGGTTGCAAAATTGAGTGATTTTTCTTTAGAGCGGGAGTGAAGTGTGAATTTCCAATAATACCATTGCTAAATTCCGTATTTTGAAGGGTATAAGAGACATTATGTATTTAGTCGTATTCACGAAATTACCCCAATTGGTCCCTTTGTAGTTGAGGAAACGACGTCGTGGCGTATTCCTCTTCTTCTTCGTCTTCAACCTTCTGGGTTTACATCTCGAAACGAAAGCAGAAGGCTTTCTCGGCTCTCACTTCTTTCAGGCTGGAAAGAAGGAAGCAAACGACGTCGCTTTGGATTCAGCATCGGGTAACTCTCTTTCCCTCTCCCCGTCGAACTTGTAAAGCTAAACGTTGCCGTTTCGATGGCGATAAAACAAGCTAATATTTGATTTGGTGGTTTAAAGATGGTTGTAGAAAATATTTACTGCGATTCGGGTTTTATTCATGAAATTATTTGGAATAAATAAATATATATATGTGCATGTATGTGTGTGTGTGTATGTTTGTATACATGTATTATTGTATACATATTTCTCTTAGTATGGTGTGATTTGCTCTTTTAAATGCTTAAATCTTCAAAATTATTTAGTTCAGTTCTTTATCTGGAGATTATTTCTGTTTATATCATACGAATTTCGACCCATATGATATATATATATGTGTGTGTGTGTGTGTGTATGTGCGCGCGCGCGCTTATATGTTGGGAACTTCTGGCGGCTGATTTTGTACCGTATCATTGTATCAGATAAAATTGCAGGTGGAAATTTTGTGAATTTTTGAGCTGGACATTGGTTAGAATCCGCCATGAACCGTCCTCCTGCTCAATTTTCCCACCCACCCTTCACTTTCCATCCTTCAAGTCATAATCCTAACCCCGATTACTTCCACTCTGAGCCACAAAACACACCTCCCGGAATCCTCACTCATCCTCTGCCCCCTGATCTTTCGACCACAATCTCATCTCTCGATAGCCTCATTCTCGAGTCTAACCGGACCCTCTACTCACTCTCCGCTCTCCTCCCTCTCGAAAACTCTAGTTACCATAATTTACATAGTGGCCTTGTCGCCTGCCCTTTCAACCCCCACCACCGTGTGCACCCTGACTCTCTTTTCTCCCACTCCCTCCACTGCCCTTCCCATCCTCACCCTCTCCAGCATGACTCTCTCCCGCCTCGCAACTACAACAAAACCCTCAAATCCTCTGAGCAATCGCATACTGAAAAAAGGTTTCTTCAAACAGTTAGTGGCTCAGAGGCTGACCTGTGCTTGTCGTTGGAGCAATATTATGCAGATTTCGATTCCAATTTCTTCTACAATGATTGCCCTGGTGTCGTTAACTTTTCTGCTCTGGATGGTGTCAACAGAATGTTCACACTTCCATTAATTTTGTCAGCTGAGTGTGCAAACTTTATTGGTCCAGAAGAGAGAGAGGTTATGGATTTTGACAAAGAGTGGTGTAAAATTCTTCCATCTGAGTTGTGGGCTATTAAATCCGAAGTTGAGCGCTGGAATGAGTTTCCTTTTATGTACTCGTACTGTGTTCTTCGTGTCATTTTGGGGTTGGGTGTGGTTAGACAATGTGATTTAGCCATATGGGTGATTGCAAGTTCACCACAATACGGAGTTGTGATTGATGTGGCTATGAGGGATCATATACTTTTACTTTTCCAGTTGTGCTTGAAGGCTATTTTAAGGGAAGCTTTAAGTAAGGTAAAGAAAGGAGATCCTAAGAGTAAAAGTTTTGAGTGTCCCACTCTGGTTCAAGCTTTGACGTGGCTGGCCTCTCAGCTTTCCATACTGTATGGTGCACAAAATGGGAAAGTTTTTGTCATAAGCATCCTTAAGAAATGCATATCAGATGCTGCAAGGGGCTCGTTAATTTTCCCATTGGAGCAACAGGTGACAGAGTCTCCTTCTTTAGAAGGGGGTTCATTGAATTTGGATGCCAATGGCAATGGTGTGAGGGATGCTGAAGTTATGAAACCACTAAACACAGATGGTGAAGGGAATAGCATGATGAAGGAAAACATTATCGGTAGGGTGGTATTTGTGTCCCAGGTTGCAGCAGCCGTTGCAGCATTGCATGAAAGGTCCTTGCTAGAAGAAAAAATTAAAGCACAGCGGGTTTCAAACACCCTTACTAGATATCAACGGTATGCACTATGCTCAATTTCATTTTTATGTTGAGCTTGCTTTCAGGTTTACTTTTAATATGTTGAAAATCTAGTTGAAGCATAATGGAGGGAGGTGAATAGAAACAAATGCTAAACACGGGAGTTTGTTAGAAGAAATATTATTCGTAACTGAAAGGGCCAGGGATCTGCCACTTCTTTGGATCTTCATAGAAACCTTTGTAAAATAGCCAATACCTTGTTTTTGTTATTGTTGGCCATTTATGCTGTTTGGAGCAAACTGTCCTTTTGCTAACATTTATTCCAACTGGGTTGTTGCACACAGACAAGTCTTGAACTCTTATTCATATGGCTATTTGTCAGTTCGATATTTGACATATATGTTGTTTTTGGGATTGCTTATGAAATGCTAAGTTTTTCTTGTACTGTCTTTCTGTGTAGGGTGGTTGATCATGATTATGTATCACAGAGAGCTCATGAGGAATTGAAACACCGAAGTCAGTATAAACCCATTATTGACCATGATGGGATTCACTGGGAGAAATCACGTGACCAGGTACCAGATAATATCATTGTTTCAAGATAACTTAGCAGACACATGATGCTTGTTTAAGGGGATTCAGCTTATCTCTCTGCTGGGAGTCTGGATTCTTTCTTGCCATTTTAGATTAAGTAAAAGGTTCTCAGAGAGATCAAAAATAATTTCAACAGTGTAGAGAGTATCCTATCATGATTAAAGATCTTGTCTTTTCTAGTGATTATTGCATTTTAAAATATGGCTTTAATTAGATGAAGACTTAACCTAGTAATAGCCTGAAATTCCTGAATTTGGTTCTTCTTTGTTGGTTGAACTCAAGGAAACAAACAAGACTAAGAGTAGAGAAGAGTTATTGGCAGAAGAACGAGACTACAAAAGACGAAGAATGTCATATCGTGGTAAAAAGGTGAAGGGAACACCTTTGCA
The DNA here is from genome assembly GCA_028566515.2 of Pyracantha coccinea. Classification (NCBI taxonomy): domain Eukaryota; kingdom Viridiplantae; phylum Streptophyta; class Magnoliopsida; order Rosales; family Rosaceae; genus Pyracantha; species Pyracantha coccinea. The sequence continues at coordinate 449,164 of JAOTRO020000025.1, read as the reverse complement.
GGTATGGCGCAGTTTATATTTGTGGAATGTTCATTCCTTGTTGCTTATTTTATACCATGCGTATCATTTTAGTTATTCTGGCTAGTATTATTTGTGGCTTTCTTGAGTTCTTAGTTCTTACAAAAGAAAAACAAACAAAATATTGAGAAGGAAAAGAATTCTATGAGTAGACTCTAAGAAAACCTCATCAGAAGCCCTCGATGTTTGAAATTAAACCTAGATACAAAGAATTGTCTTAAAAGGATACATTTGCACTTCTCTACCTGCTAATATATGACATTGACATTGATACTGAAGATACCACACAATAATGCAGGGAGGGTACTGAGGCTGGTAAAACATCGATAACATTTTTTCTGAGTGTACTTATAGAAACAATGGTAATCCTTGAGTGATCTATGTTTCAAACTCGGTCAGTGGAGCTAAAAATAATTGATTTTAATGTGTTACGATTTATTGGAATGATGGTAGGAAAGTAGGAACAACTAAAGAAAATCATTTTTTTTTCTCTGTTGAAGCATTTACTTGTGCAGTTTTTTGCCCTTTTTATTTTATTAGCATTTAACGTTTACTTCTATACTTTCTGAAGAAAATGAGGGATATTATAGAGGTATACATGGAGGAAATCAAGAAAGCTGGTGGGATTGAGTGCTTTGAGAAAGGAACTGAAGGGAAAGGGAGCATTCCATTGGAGCTACCATCAGCTCCTGACGTCACCATGGATGCTGATAAGGCACCAAAAAGAAGTTATGAGTCAGCGGCAAGTACCCCGTATCATAGCAGTAAATATTCTCATTCTAGTGTTGCTATTCATTCTGCAACAGCCAGGGATGCTTATACTAAGGATCATGAAAAACCAAAACGTAGTCTTGAGGGACGCCATGAATATTTAGAAGATCAGAGAAGTGTCAGTAGGGACAGGCGTGATGCAGAAAATCATTCAAGAAGTCCAGAAAGTTGCAAAGATCATGGATGGTCACACGGACATACTCGCAATCGCAGGGAACGAGATGATCTGGAGGTGACAAAGACGAAGCATTATGAAACCAAAATGTCATCTTCTGGCAAATCCAAGTTTCAAGATAGATCATATTCTCAGTCAAGTTCTCATCTGAAATCAAAAGTTAGAAGGGATAGATACACATATGAGAATCACAGTTCAAACTCTATGGAACAAAATACGTTTGATGATAGATATGATCCTCTGGAGCCTCATGACGTATATGAAGACGATCTCTCTACTAACAGAAAGTATGCTAGAGCAGGCAGACGTTCTGAAAAAGAGAAAATTCCCGACCACCATTAGAAATATGACTGCCATGTCGGTAAGTTATTCTTGATTTTTTTTAATGTACTTATAGTATGCTCTCACTTGAATTTGAAAGTGACATTTCTTTTGTGACATGGTTTACTGACCAAATTTGCAGCCCGAAGTCATCAGGCAATTTTAACTTCACCTGTATCCTCCTTTGTATCCTTGACTGTTTTATATGAGCTGTGAAGCATTTAGATATTTGCAGTTGTCCTTGTTTCTTCGCTCATTCTCGTTCTGAGTAGATGATAAGTTGATGGCAAATCATTACTTGTACTGGCACGGTTATTCTCATATTCCTTATGATTTTTTATCCTCATTAGTCAGCATCATGTTATCAGTTGAGATTGTTATTTACTGCATTCCCCTTGTCTGTTTTTACGTCAGTTTCATTATGATAAGCCTTGCAATTGTGATGTCTCGCATTTAGCAATTGTTAGTCTAGTTAAGTGAGACAAAACACTACCACCATGTTAACTCTTCTTACATGTCAATCCTGTTTCTTTGCACACTAACCTCGCTCTGAATTTTCTTTTGGGCCAGACCTCTCTCTGACCAAACCAAATTAAGTACATTAATGATACCGATGAGCCAAGTTAATCCTGTTAACCTCTCTCCGAGAAATCTAGCTGATTGTATCACCATTTACTTCCACGCTGCGCATGTATGTGCTGCATTTTTGTCTAAGGGAATCCGATTGCCCAAGTGATATATTTTCTCTATTTCTTTGCACTTAAAGCTTCATGCATTAAAAAAAAAAAAAAAAAAAAAACAAAGTATACATAACATAAATCCTTTCCAAAGACCGGCTGGGTCATTGTCTGACAGAGGGCCATGGTATCAGATCCCAATCTGCAAATAAGGGTAAACAGGTTTGTCGTTGGATTGCAAAGAATAGCATCATTATAAATCTCTCGGCCCTTGTATTTTCGATTGGGGAAGCTTTCAACTCCTCCTCCTTCCCGCCCGGTTCCTTTTTTTTGTTACTTGCTTTCTACTCCGGTTTTGTAGTATACAGCATTACATGTGATGTCATGGTTGAATTTTCTGATACCCTTGTCTCTTTGCCTTGTAGATATGAAAAGTGCCCCCGGCTTCTGCTAGAATGTAGAAGTTCCGTGAAAGGAAGCGCGATGCTCCAAACGTCTCTGTCCCTCTGGTTATGTCAACATGGAGAGTGATGACATAAGTGGATGAAGCATAGTACTGGTGCCTTGACCTTCAGTTGTATGCAATGGTTTTGTTTTGCTCATGGAATGCAGTTCTCTGATGAATTGATTCGACGAGTTCATACCAATCGGAAGCAGTGCATGTCTGAAACCTGGCTTCTTCTTACCTTCATTGAAACATGCTTCTTCTTACCTTCATTGAAATATGTAGATGGAAGAAGAATGCTTGTTATGTACTCTTTTTCTTCTTTTTTTTCTTTTTTTTTTGGAAGAACTTGTTATGTACTCTTGGCTTTTTTAATTTTGTAGAGATTTATGTAAAATTGCTATTTAATTATATGTTTATTAGTAAATTTGTTAAGTTTATCCAGATGGTACTTAAACTTAAATACAGTTTAGAAGTTCATGGGTGCATGGTTGGCCGTGTCAGCTCGGCCACCCTTACCAAGACACAAAATCATCCGTTCGGCCCATCTCAAGGGTGGTAATGCTTACTATCTTACTTATTATTCTCCATGATAGTGTCTGACCATCAAGCTTGTCAGGCTGCTATTCTCAAGTTACTCTCTTCCTAAATGTACCGACTTCACACATTTACATTAGACTAGCTGATCTGTAAGCTAGAAGTGTATGCCCGTTCTTTCACCCAAGTTCAAATTCACATTATGGTGGTCTTAGTGAGAAGTAACAGAAGAGAGATTTTTCAATATGTTCAGAATACGCACACATACATTATATTTTATTATAAAAATGAATACTTAAAAAAAAAAATTCCCTTTCATTTGCTTATATAATAATAATATATGATATACCGATCCGTTGTTCAAACGTTAAAAAAAATCTCTGGACAAGTAAGTACATATCGTTGAGATAGTTTAGACATGTGCCAGTTCAAAGGGAATTTTGCGTGTCACACTCCTCTCTCTCCTCTCAGTCAGTCGCACACAGAAACCAAGACAAAAAGAAATCCAAGAAAACAGAGCATCTCTCTCTGTCTCTCTCTCTCTCCTTCCTCTGACAGACGAGACGATGCAGCTGCAGCGGCGGTCCACAATTCTCGACGTCCCATTCATCTGAGACGAATAATCAGAGCAACAGCAACCCCTGATCTCAATTTTTCTTCTTTCTTCCGCAAATGACCGGGAAAGGTGTCGTCTCCGGTGAGGGAACTGTGACCGACGCCGACGCATCCACGTCGGCTGAAAAGGCGAAGGCCGTGGAGATAAAGAAGCAGCTGGAGAGGCTGGTGAAGGCCATTGTTGACGAAGATGACTACAGGGTCGAGACAGCCGACGAGGCCATCAGAACCTTGGCTTCTTTGAAAGACTTGAAGTCCCAAAAGTCGTTCTCTTTCAAACTCGCTGAAGGCGGTAGCCATGGCGGCGGTGTTCTTGCTGCCGTTCCTAAAGAATTCAGATGTCCCATTTCCGGAGAGCTCATGGCCGACCCTGTTGTCTTGGCCACTGGAGAGGTATCGGGTTTACAAATTTACAACTTTTCTTTTCTGTTTCTGTGAAAATTTTGTGGAATTCGTGACTAATTCGAATTTGCATGCAAGAATTTCGTGTTTTTAAGATTTGGGTTGTTCTTATATTGGGGATTTTCGTTTTTGCTTTCGCATCAAGATTGGTTCTTCATTTTTGGAGTTGGGATTTCAAGATTTTTTTGTTTTGTTTTCTGCGGTCATTTGTTTTGCAATTTCTTTGCAGTGAAACTGTTTGCTACTTTGTCATTGATATGAAGAACTGTAGGAGTTTTAATAATCTTGTCAGTAATTTATGTTGTCATTCCTCCATTGTAATGGGAAAAGTCGAAAAATTGTTTGATCACGAGAGTAGTACTCCCAAAGGAAACTTCTGTAGTTTTTCTATTGATATATGTGTTTGTATTGTATATATATACATATGCACACACACATATGTATATTGTTCATTTATCTCCGCGAAATGCTACACACACACATATGTTTATTGTGCGTTTATCTCCGCGAAATGCTGGTATTGATCGAATAGGGATTACTGCTTCAACTGAACTTCTGAGATGAGCTGTGATTATAAAACCTCAATGAGTAATTTGTTTGATGAAAAAAAGAAACTTTATAAAGAGAGGGATCGGTGAGGTTTTGCTATCCTTCACGGCATCCCCAATTTTGGCAGGTACTGGCACATTGCATATACAAAGTAGGTATAGAAACAGTTATTTACTTGCGTTTTGTAGCGTTTATGAATTATTTAGGATCAGATCACCGCTCCTGCAAATATGGTAGCATCGCTGGCATCCTCCTTGACCATATAATCTTAGAATCCATATATCTGTCAGATGTTTTGAGTTCACGCCTTTGGTTAGTAGCACCTTGAATTCGTGCAGTTTCTAATGTTTTACATATCTTTGTTGGATTACAGACTTTTGATCGACCATTCATTCAGAGGTGGTTGAACGATGGCCACAGAACATGCCCTCAAACAAACCAAGTCATCTCTCATACTGTCCTTACCCCTAATCACCTGGTTCGAGAAATGATTTCACAATGGTGCAGGGAGCGTGAAATTGAGCTTCCGAAACCTGTTCAGGATATTGACGAGCAACTTGTCACCAATGCAGACCGAGGATATCTGAATTCACTGCTTGAGAAGATGTCATCATCTCTATCCGATCAGAAAGCAGCAGCAAAAGAGCTTCAACTGCTAACAAAGAGAAGTTCATCATTTCGGGCACTTTTTGGCGAGTCTACTGAGACCATTCCACAATTGCTCAATCCACTTTCACCGGGACAGGTTGATGCTTATCCTGATCTTCAAGAAGATCTGGTCACCACACTACTAAACCTCTCAATTCATGACAATAACAAAAGATTAGTTGCAGAGAACGCTTCAGTCATCTGTCTGCTTATTGAATCCTTAATATCTGGAACCATTCAAACAAGAAGCAATGCTGCCGCAACTTTCTTCACACTATCAGCAATTGACTCCAACAAGATTACTATTGGAGCATCGGGTGCTATCAAACCTTTGATTGAACTGTTAGATGAGGGGCATCCATTAGGAATGAAGGATGCTGCTTCGGCGGTATTCAGCCTGTGTACTGTCCTCGAAAATAAGGGAAGGGCCGTCGATGCTGGAGCAGTCAGGGTGATTCTGAAGAAGATTATGGACCGTGTTTTAGTTGCCGAGTTGTTAGCAATACTTGCAATGCTCGCCACCCATCAGAGAGCTGTTCAGGAAATGTGTGAGCTTGGCGCTGTGCCTTGCTTGATTGGCATCACAAGGGAGAGCGACTGCGAGCGCAACAAGGAAAACTGTGTCGCAATTCTTTACACTATCTGTTTTGCTGACCGGACCAAACTGAAGGAAATTAAGGAAGAGGAAATGGTTAATGGTACATTTTCTAGACTTGTACAAACCGGGACTTCGAGGGCGAAGAGAAAGGCCAGCGGAATTCTTGAAAGGCTGAATAGAACCGGTTCAATAACGCACACTGCTTGACAGAAATCGAACTTTTCTTCTCTTTTTTCTCCTCCGAGAAGGTATTACCCTTTCACACCCCATGTAAATGTCGTATATTTCGTACTATACTCCACCTGTACATAGAAAAGAGCTCACAGATTTGTACACATTACTTGAAATTTTCCTAGGCAAAGTTTTGGTCCATGAGATTTTGGTCCATTTCTAGACATGTAAAGGCCATTGGAATTTCACCTCTCTTTGATGGCAAAAGATATCACAACTGGTACAAATTGTTTCTGTGTATGTTTCCGGGTCATTTTCCGATTCTCGGGTGGAACCGGTGGTATATCACACTCTTGGTATCTCTCTCGTCACGTGTTACATTGTCGGGTTTGTGCCTCTTTGAAATGCCATCATAAATATAATAAGTTTCATTTGGATTTTGTGATTGAATGGTGATTAATTGTAGGGCTTCCATAGTTTCTTCCACCCTAATATTTTAAGTGTCGGCAGGCTGCATAATTTCCGATGTCTCTTCTTTTTTAATACAATACTTAAGCACTGGATTAAGTCGTTAAACCATATTTATGTTGGATAACGACATGTTTGGTCGGCGCTAATAGGATTTACGAACTTTAATAATAAAAAAAAAGGAAAGAAAAATGCAAACCACAGTTCACTACAGGCCATTATAAACCCTAGAGGACAACTCACATCATTCAGCATTTGATGGTGCCATTTTCTGGTCCTACTCCTATGCCCTATCCACAAACATTCGTCAAGAATCTCTCAATATTTTTGTACCAAAAAGATACCCATGATATTTGGAAGCCGTGGGTTTAGATTCGATAGCGTTGTCTAATTAGGATAGTTCTCGGACCAAGTAAGATCGCATCAAGTTGGGGTTTGACAAGTAGACTTTGGAAAATAACAAAAACTATGGACTCCTGCATGTCAAAAGTAAAAGGAAAAACCATATCTCCAATTTCCAAACAAAGAAAAACAAGAAAATGGTGGTGCACGCAAAGAACCCTTTCACATTACTTTCTTATCCAGCAAGTTATCACGTATGAGCATGAGAAGAGAAAATCTTGAGTGTGACTGGAAATATATCATTGTTTGTGTACGTATTATGTAATTAGATTGCGATAAGTGAGATATTATGTGAAAATATATTTCTAGTTAGAAGGTAGAACCTCTCGTAGAATACATGACATCGTGATTCATATAGTAGTATGTAGCCAAAGTCGTATACAAAATAGACAATGGCATCTCAAAGTTTCTTCAATTGCTCAACTACCAACAAGCTTTCTGTAAATAATAAAGTAGCGCCTGCTAAATGAAATTCTTACATGCAACGAGGGATATATTTTATGAGTGTACATCACTCCTTGTGTAAGAAGATATATCCCCGGTAACACTAAAGAATCTCTACAGGTATTGGGTTCTTGAGGAAACAGGTTGAGTGAAGATTGTTGTATACCAATGAGGATATATCATTGGTGACACGAGAGAATCTCTGTAGGCCTTGAGCCCTTAAGGACAGGCTTCTATAAGGATGCAAGAGTTGAAGGGCTAAGCTCAGTACAATTCAATTGGGTAGAAAGGTATCTGGAACAGAAAGCCGAAGACAAGAAGTAGGAAGCCCAAGTCTGTTTTGGGGCTCCATCTAAAGATTCCTCCATGGAATGCCCAAAAGTGGCCAGCCACAGAAACATTAGACCCAAAGTGGAGATCTCCAAAAGTCTACGAAACAGCAGAAAGTGAAGAAATATTCATAAAGTGAAAATGTGAGTTAGACTTGCATTCAATTTCAAATCCCGTTTTCTATTACAAAAATGGTTTAGAATATCTCTTTGTTAAGAGAAAGTCGCACGGACTAACAGCTACCAGCTGAAAGTGGCAATGATCAATGAGGGCCATGCCACGACTAATGATTATAAATCGAAGGGTTAACTGCATTTACATCATAAGGTTTGAAGGTCATTTGCAAAATCAGCTACAAAGTTTCAATTTTTGCATTTTACACTAAGTGGTTCCTGAATTGGATCAATTTAACCTCTATGTTAATTTCTCTGTCTAATTAGACGTTAGGTGGCCCTTTAAGCACATGCTGACTGTCAATTTTATAAAAGAATTAAAAAAGTAAAGTAATAAACATTGAAATTAACAATCAACGAGTGCTTAAAATATGGGTCAAGTATATGTTGCATCAATACATACCATCTAGTTAGACAATAAAACTATCAGATAGGTTAAATTGGCTCAATTTAGAAACCACATGGTGTAAAATGCAAAAATTAAAACCTCGCGGCTCCTTTGACAAATAATCCTCAAACCTTGTGAGCTAAAACTCAGCTATCATATATCGGTAATTGTATTTATTTTCATTGTTTTATCAATTCAGTAATTGTATTTATTTTCATTGTTTTATGCCTTCTGCCAATTTGTATGCTGATATCATATTTCGGTATTTTGGTTGTCGAATCATTGTTTGTTAAATTCTTGATCGCACGTCCAACTCGTTATTACTCTAATACTTGTCATATACCAAAGTACAGTAGAATCTTCACTTAATCTTGCTTCTATAAAGGGAGAAAGGCATTTGGCTTCTCCATTCAATATCAGGAATACAAGTAATACTACACCAAAAACTAGGTTTATAAACTCGGATATTTTGCAAAATTTCATTTCTTAACTACAAAACATATAGATAACAAAGTTACAAATGAGGGGAAGATTAAATAAGAAAGTCACAAATGTGGCACTAACATCTAATCTTCATCTCAATCATAAACTTGGTTCCATCTTAGTTAGATACAAGTACAACAACTAGCACACGTTGAAGAAAACAACACATATAAAAATAACTAAGGCACTGAGTTTTTCTTGTCTACTAGGCATCTAATTCCTACGGGTTTTGAGACCCCTTTTGCTTCACGAAGCACAAGCAGGCACCAAGCAGGCAAACATTCTCAGCAATTTCTTCTGCAAAAAAATAAAAAAAAATAAAAAAACTAAACTAAAAAATTAGTCAAACGGGTAAGTAAAACAGTAAAGGTGACAAGATATTGACAGTCATTTCAAGTGCCCCCAAAGTCAAATCATTATGCTTGATAGTTTGGAATTTAAGATCATTGGAGGTCATATTTTCCAACTGATCATGTGAAAATTGAATTTCGGTACCATGTTGAAAATTGAAACCCTACAATGTCCCCAAGCAAAACTGTCCTGCAAATTCTAATATGTTTTCAGTGTATAGAGTTTTATATCATTTTTGCGGTATAAAACGCTCACACAACATGTTTTGAAAAAAAAAAAACATACCACGTTGCGGTGAATAGAAATCCATATCATGTTCATTCGTGAGTAAAACTTTCATGCAAGTTTCACAAAAAAAAAATTCTATGGCCTATAAAAAATTAAAACAAAAACAAATAAAATTTGGAAATTTAGTTTATTGTACCCGCTTGGTAGTGTGGAGGAGCTCAGGGGGTATTTTGTAGAGATCTTCGTCGACAGGCTTGGGAGGTCTTCTTGGAACGGTGTCGTGGTGGTGGTGGTGGTGGTGGTGAGTGCGATTGGGTTGTTGGACATGGAGTTGATAGTGATAGGGTTTAGTTGGCGGTTCGGTCACGTCACAGACTTTTGCCACCTTCGATTGCTGCCTCTTTTGCTCCATAACGTGCGCACGCTGCCCTCGTTTTTCCCTCTTTCCTCCACCAACTCCTCTTGTTGCCTTTCGAGAAGGAGCAACATTGCGAGAAGGCTTATTGAAGTGATCGACAGGAACATCATACAAGTCAGGACGCATATTGTAGGGGTGATCAGCACTTTCACCAGAAGAAGAGCTGAATCTGATCAAACCGGCTTGTCTTGCACACTCGAAATACTGAGTAATTGGCAGATCGTTTGCATAATCCCAGTCTCCAAACGCCGGAATCTGCCCACTTCTCATGTAATAGTCATCCATTGTGTTTGTGGGTGTCGATGAAGACCTCGTTACCGACGCCGATGGCTTCGATCTGGGTGTTAGGGTGGTGGCAGAGACTTGGGCTTTGATGGGCTGGTCTTGGTGGGACCCGGCTGTTGGCCTGGAGGAGGAGAGGAAAAGAGCGCGGTGGTCGTCTTCCACTCTTCCCACATACGGCGCCAAATGTTGATGCACAAAACCGGGTGGATCTTGGACCAACGTAAATCCGACCGTGAATCACACAAACGCTCAAGAACACA
>JAOTRO020000025.1:426416-438907 GCA_028566515.2 Pyracantha coccinea | reverse complement strand
TGTGAACTACGAATGGCTTGATCCCTTAGTAGGGTACGTAGGCAGTCTAACGAGAATGTTAGATGCAACCATAATAAAATAACTGAGATTAATCTTTTATTGAAAATTTTCTAAGAAAAGGAATTTGGGTGATGATCTTCCCAAATAAATTTTGGGCTTATCTTAGTAATTGTTTCCAAAAATAAATTTTCGGGATGTTACAAATAGTCTGCTCGAATATCATGATAAGCTTTATAGGCCCAAGCAAGTCCACCACCAATACTACTGATATTGTCTCAATTTAACCATCTATTATTAGGTGTTAGATTTTATCATAAAGAACTTTAGTAATATTAGAAATGGAAACTCGTATATATTAATTATTTATTATTTTTTCATATAATTAATGTGAGATCCTATTCTCTTAACATGCTAAACTTTCAATCTCGACCACATATTCAAACAAGAATTATCGCATCAAGAAAATGGTTCGTATTCACACTCCAATAACATATTATCATAAACGCTTCTTGCCAGAATACAAGACGAGATGATGCAAGTACAACTTTTCTGGTCAGAATTAAATCCCCTCGAAAGTTTCCTTGTTCGGTTTCCTTGTTTTCTTATGATGTAGCCCAATTGTTTTAAAATATAGCTCATATGTTGTCAAAGTTTAAGGAGTTCTCTGTGACCAGCTTGGAAATCTTTCTTCTTTTAATTTGTGAAAAGGCATTATATGTAGGGGTGTGATCTACACACCTTATTTTACTTCTCACACACATTTTTAATTTTCGGCCATCGGATTAGATGAATTGAAGAAGATCAACGGACATAAATTATCAAAGGGGTGTGTGAGAAGTAAAATGAGGTGTGTGGATAGCACATCCTTATGTATATCTTTCTCGTTTATGACGAGGAATGATGATAAAGTGATATAAATACGGGTGTGATATCCACACACCCCATTTTATTTATTACACACCTTCTAATTTTCGGCCGTCGGATCGGATGAATTGAAGAAGATCAACAGACGAAAATTCACAGGAGGTGTGAGAAGTAATTTGGGGTGTGTGGATAACACACCCCTATAAATATGCACACATCACAATGATTTGTAGGTACATAGCGGAAACTACTAAGCAAGAGGCAGTGGTACACCTTACATTATATTAATTACTTCGTTATTTCTTAATAATTAAGAGAAATATGCGTAAACAGAAACTTGTTACAAACTTTTAATATTAAGGAACTGAAATGACATTAAACAAAAACTAAATTGTATATGAACCACGGTTTAAAGTCCTCTAGTTCTATTTGTACATATTTTTCGATAACTAAACACCAAACAAACGCTGCCAAAGACCCAAAATTAACTCCAATCTTACTCTTCAGCAATAAGACCTACACACAACAGCCAAAAACTTTGTTGATCATAATTGCAAGTCAGACTGAAAACACATCGGAAGACATAGACAGTGGTGTTGCTGATGAACTTATCCCTTTATTCCTTGCCTTCTGCACTCAAGAAAGAGGAAAACTGGTTACCAATACAGCACATGTATATATGTGTACCAATGAGCTATAAATTTTGAGGGGCCTAACCATGTCAGCAAGAGTGTTCTTCCAAGCCTTGTCCATCTCTTCGAAAACAAGATCGATGGTAGGGCGGCCTATGCTTGATTTGGCAACACAAAGTACTGCAACTTGAAGGATCGATTCAAAGTCTGCCTTGTTCACATTTCCATTCAGTCTTGGGTCCTCAAGATCCTCAGGTGGGCGTTTGTTCATACTTATATCCTTTGCCTGCAAATAAATCAACTAGAATTGTCAATCTATTTTCTCTTTCTCTAGCTCTCGGCACTAATAAACTGGTGTATATACCTTTCTTGTTAGTTGGTCTCTAGCATCAAGATCCAGCTCAAATACTTTTTGCCCCGATAGCAGTTGCAGAGCAACAATACCGAAGCTGTAGACATCACTTGCGCAGGTTAACTTGGCATTGGTCATGTACTCTGGATCCATGTAGCCTATGGTTCCTCTAACATCTGTAAATACTTTGCTCTCCTCCATACGCAACATCTTTGCCAGCCCGAAATCAGATAGCTTAGGTTCCAAGCTATCCGTCAAAAGGATGTTTGTAAGCTACAAATTCAGCAAACAAGCATCAACATCAATATACTCAAGAAAAATTAATTGGAGAATCATATCAAAGTTAAAGGAAATGATTTCCGCACATTATTTTTCTCCTTTTGCATACCTTCCTTTTTTTTGTTATCCTGGTCTTTAGGTTGAATAAATCAAATGAAAATTAAGAAACGGAAATAAAGTGAGATATGCCAAAGAAGACAAAGGGTGTGCGGGAATCCGTTCTCCACATTTTATTATTACCTTAATATCTCTATGAACAATGCATCCATCAATATAATGGTGGAGATATCTCAAAGCAAGTGCACAATCTCTGAGAATCTTTACTCTTCTTTCCCATGTTAAGACAGGATCGTCACCTGATAGCAATAAATGAAATTATTTTTGTGATCCTCAAAGAAAAAGCATTTCCAAGATGATTAACTTATTAAATATGTTCTAGAAATCGATAAGAATCAGAGGAATTACTTAGGAGGTGTTGAGCTAGATTCCCTTTAGCGCAATATTCATACACAAGATATTGTTCGCCATCTTCGACGCAGCAACCAAAGAGGCAAACCAAGTTTGGATGTCGAACCCTCGAAAGGCCTTCCACTTCTCTAGTAAATGAATCGGATGTGTTGCTCTTGTTTATGTGCTTAATGGCCACAACTTGCCCGCTCGGAAGAACCCCTTTATAAACTTGACCAGCGCTTCCTCGTCCAAGGTCCTTTCTTTCAGTATTAATGGCATTCTCAATCTCGGCCTTGGAGAACCTGTACAAGCCAGACCATGTAGTCATCGGTCCTGAGTGAACCGGTTTTTGAGGCTGCTTCTTGGTCACAAATTTTATCAGCAGGATAATCAGCATCACTGCGGTGATGCCTATTAAGATGGAAAGTATCGCTTCTGCCAAAGAATCTGATAGATAAAATGATTAATTTCTTTGAGGACGCATGAACTTTTGGTTGTCAATTTTCACCAAATAGAGTAGATTGAAATAGTACTATAGCTGTACTTACTTTTGATTTTGATGTAGCCTGGTTCTGCAATGGACCGAAAGCGAAAACACAAGAAACAGAAAATTAATTAAGCAGATAGGATCATAAAAATACTTGAGTAAATAGGAAGTTAATTGAGCAAGCATGAGGCATTGAAGTAGTTTTCATACCGAAGGTGTCTAACAAAGACATACAAAACATATAGTCATTGTCGATCGAAAAGGTATTGTTCATCTTCTCTTCTAAAACAGAAATAACAGCTGCTATACCACATATGCCTGTCTCAGTTGCGTTCCCATCCTTCACTTCATATGCTTTCAGCAAATCATCCCTCAAAACTAATACCGCCTTACTGCAATTTCGGCAAACATCCTCAAATGCATTGCTAAGGTTTGTGCAATTACTTATCGCGTTTTGGAAGGCCTGCTCTTTCTTGATGGATGCAAGAGTTGTGTTCGAGCACACGCTGCTACCGTAGTAAAGGCCATCAAAATGACAGTTTTTTGCAGACACATTTTGCTCCTTCTGAAAAGGGCCGCTGCAGTTTTTCCATTCTTGTTCTGGAAGAAAGACACTGGCACTGCCCTGAGTCTTGACTGCATGAATGGCTAAGGCTTCGGACATGGTGGTGAGGACCTTTCGACAGCACGGGCTCGTGCGGTAGCTTCCCCAAACGTTTATTTTATGTCCTACGCGAGAGAGGCACTCCCCAGTTGGTTGGTATGGAATGGATGTGAAGTTTAACACACAGCTTCCTGCAAGAAGTTATGCATATATGATATCTTATAAACATGTGTGTTCCAAATTTTTGCATCTACAATTCAAACAATCATAAATCTTCCTAGCTAGACACAAAGGCTGCAAAGTAATAGATAACCATCTAATGTTAAATAAACATTGTTTGGCTCCTTACATGTGAAGAGTTATTTCTCGTTACTTAATGAAATCAATCTGATGATGCAAAAAGAAAAATTGTTACATGGAAGGAGCCAAACAAATTTCATTTCAACCACATATATTTCAATTAATTTATCTAGCTATCAGTCATCTTAATAAACTAGAAGAGACTATGCCTCCCTAGAGGAGGTGATCCTTTGGTTTAATGGAACCAAGTCTCTCCTTTGTTGGAAGGAGCTACGAGTTCAACTCTCACGACAGTTATTAAATAAAAAATAAAAAAATAAAAAAATAAAAATTTACTAAAGTAAAAAATAAAAGGACCTGATGGATCATCTGGTGAAGATAAATCAACTGCAAAAGTTAAGATAAAATAAGCGACAACGAGTAAGATGGTAAGCTTGTAAGAAAAGTTTCTTGCTGTCATATTAATTGTTTACAAGTCCTACACCAATCCCCTGAGGAATTAAGCAAAGAAAATTATGTTTTGTGAAAGATTTACAATGTAGCCGAAAGTTTTCCAAGGCAAGAGTGGAACTGAATACTTATAGAAACCCTAGCCTTCCTCGTCGACATCGAAAAACGAATAGGGGCGTTCTTTGTTTCTGCTAGTTTTGGTTCTGAGACAGCCAGCTGCTCTTACAACCTTGAAATTTCCGGTGGCTTTGATCATGTACATAAACCATAATTAAGGGATGTTAATTAAGTGGTAATTAAAATAACATCCACTTGTGAAGTGGCTCCAAATGCATATGCTTATTAAAATGTTGAACCAATCATCTAATCTTCATTCACATCGCCACATATATATGTACCTGTACAAAACTACAAACTAATATCTTTTTTTACAACATCATCTTATTTTATAAAAAAATGCTTATCTGTTATTTGGCATTTTTTGGTTGCTTATTATGTCTGGTAAATCCCCTACAGTGCGAAAATACTAAATTTTGGACAATAGCGATATTTTACACTTAAATTCATCTTAACTACAAAAGAGATATTTTACCCTAAATTTATCTAAACTACGTAAGGAGAATTCAAACTTGAATGTAAAAGAGAACAATACTACTCTAACCAATTTAGCTAAACTTGATTACTAGATATGATTCTATTTTTTTAACACAAGTGATATGTTACAACTACAAAAAGAGTATTCAAACTTGAGTGCAAAGGAGAAGCACAATACTGTAACTTTTGTTTATTCTCGGACATGTCTTGCCCTCAAATTCACCAGTACGGTGACAATTAGTTTGGCCAAGTTGGCCATTTATGTTTTGTTAAAGTTTTTCTAAATTGAGGACCTCTTGAATGTTACCTCGAATGTATCTTTACCATTTGTTTCAATTCTTAATATTATAATAAAATCGCTATCATTTCGTCTATTCTTCTTTAAACTAATCTATTTTTCTTTCTTCAAAATCCAATTTCTAAGATTTATACTAAGAAATTATAAAAGGGACATAATGGATGATTTCCATACATTATTAAATTAATTACTTAAACCATCTGCGCTTCTCTAGATTTCTCTCCATAACCCTCCTCTTCATCGCCCTCTCATGATTCGTGAAAAGCTCCATCTTTATTTGTTTTCGATAAAAAAAAAATTAAAAAAAAAACTTAATCAATTTTTAATAACATATGGGCCAATGATAATCATGGGTCTTGGTTCCCATACTATGGAGCATACTCATGAGCCTTGGTTATTTCATTGTAAATGTTTGGGTTCGATTTTGAGAGGTTTACAAACACTTTTTTCGACTGTATTTGGGAAAAATAATAATTTAGAGGTGGTTATACAGTCTTAGAAACGTTTTTTTTTAAAGCACATCCCAAATGATAGCTGATCTTCTTTTTTATTTCTTCAATTTCTTAAAAAAAAAAATCTTCATACGAAAATAAAATCTCTTCGATTCAGAATTCTCGAGTAGCTCTATACTACAAAACTCTTGCAGTGATTAAATTGAGACAAATTATTTGAGTTAATATAGAGCTCATTTGTATGCACTTTTAAAATGATCAAAAACGTTTTTGATGAAAATGTTTTTAGAACCAATTTTTAGTAAACATACAAGTAAATCCTGAAAAAAACACTTAAAGTGCTTCCTGGATGAAGCACATAACTGGTGCTTCTTGCAAAAAGAACTTTAAGTGATTTTGGAATCCAAAAACATTTTTTTAAAAAGCGCTTTTAGCCATGTAAAAGTACATCCAAACGAGTCCATAATCTTTTGGATTTAATATCTCTTTTTGTTTTGTGTGTATTATATAATTATATTTGCTATTTTGCATTTGGTCCAATATCTTAGTGGATAGAGAGCTGAGTTCCCACTCATGTGTCCCGATTTTGAAACTCTCACCTCTCTTAAATTATTGTAATAGTTAAGAACTCTTCCTGTCTTAATAATTTTTTTTTTTTAAACAGTTCTGCCAAATAGATATTTTGTATTGAGAGTTAAGGGTTGTATGCAAAATAGAGATATAATATAAAATTCATAAAAAATAGATAATTAAAAAAAATGAAAACAAAAACAAAAGGCACTTGGAAATTGGAATACGTTACAGCCCTGGTTTCCACACGTTGGGCCACTCTTATCCGCCCAACCCAACTAAATTTGGCGCCCTCTTCTCCTCCTCTTCCATTCTTCCCCTCCCCATTTTGCTTAGTTGTCGACTGTCTGCACCTAATTTACTGCAAAGTAGATAGATAAGCTAGCGGCTGCCAATTGCCATGCCCATCATCTTCTCCACCAATACACCACAAGGTACTCTCTCTCTCTCTCTCTCTCTCTCTCTCTCTCTCTC
The DNA here is from genome assembly GCA_028566515.2 of Pyracantha coccinea. Classification (NCBI taxonomy): domain Eukaryota; kingdom Viridiplantae; phylum Streptophyta; class Magnoliopsida; order Rosales; family Rosaceae; genus Pyracantha; species Pyracantha coccinea. The sequence goes on along the minus strand of JAOTRO020000025.1, from coordinate 432,101 downwards.
TCTATATATATATATATATATATATTGTATGTGTGTGTTCATTTTTTGCAAGATTAATTCATTAAAGCTACTTAGAATTATACATTGTATAAATTCCATACCACTTGTATTAGGTAAGTTCTACCAAACTTTTTTTTTCTGTTCCTTCGGGTATTTGAGAAATTCAGCTTTTAGGTAGTGCAAAATTTCAGCTTTTGGGAAGTGAAAAGATCAGATTTTGGGTCTCCCTGCAATCTTCATGTAGTTTTAATGGGACTCCCTGGGCAGCCAAGTCTTTTCCTTTTTATCTTGTAACTACATAAATATGTCGTTTTTGCCATCAGTTCGTGTTTGAGATCAAGGGACTTGAAAATGAGTAGAATTCATCCGGGAAAACTTTGAAATGACACCTTTCGTGGTGTCATTCGGAAGCCCTTTGTTTGCGTCTTTGTAGTGTTTTAAATCTGTAGAGCTTGAGTAGTTAATTGGTAGTGTTTTTGTAGTGCACTTTTTCAAAAATTTAGTCTGGAGTTCCTTGGAACTTTGTATAAAGTCCCTCGTCCAAACTAGAAATTCAAAATTCGAATTGTATTTGTAGTCTTGAGAGTGGAGTCCGAATTTAACTGCGGTAAATCTTTGTTTTCGTTTATAATCTGAGGTTGAACAAAATTTATCACAAGAATTAGGCCAAATAAATGTATGAGGGCATTTAACTTCTATGAAGGAGAAGCAAACGAAAGGCTGTCATAACATTTTTGAAGGGAATGGATTTCTGATTATTTACATTCCGGGGAAAAGGGAAAAATACCTCTGATATAATGAACTGTGTGCAGGCCAGAATTCGAAGTAAAAGATTCTGAAGTATGGCGTTGGCCGGACGTTCGGTCTTCCTGTCTCATAAAGATAGTATAGGAAATGCTTGTATTAGGTTGGGACTTAAAAGTGATAAAAGGCTTCAGAAGGGAAGGATGGTTGGTTTTCATGTGGTTATGAAATTTTCCTCCCACGGAAGAAAATCAAGATACTGCCAGTTCATTAGTGCTAAAAGAAACTTTTCTGGTTTGGGGTCAAAGCGTTCTTCGCTGCTTTCTAGCAGGACAGAGGAGGCTTTCTCAGAACGGAGCATGAAAACTAGTGAACCCGAGGTAACTTGTGCAATATATCTGCAGTCTTGGTTTCTTTATGTAGAGTTGAGTGATGATTGACGTCTTTTTCTCTTTTTGCTTCCTCTTTGCAGATGGGACGCGCGATTGATTTGATGATTGAAGAAGTATTGAGTGTTCTTAAAGAGTGGAGCCGGTTACATTTCATGAAAGTAGCTGGTTTACTGTTATGCACTTTCATGGTCATGCCATCAGCCAATGCTGTCGATGCTCTCAAAACTTGTGCCTGCTTACTTAAGGAATGCAGGTAATTCATTCAAACAAGTTTGATCTTTTAGTCGTATCTTTTTAACATGATTTCTTCTGCGCTTCTTGTATTCTATTATATATCCGGATCTTCTGTAGTTTAGTGTGTTATGCAGATCCGCCAGTCAGACCAAGTCCATAAAATGGAATAAAGCTTCTTTTTTTTTAATAAATGTTGGCTTAGGTTTTGGCGTATCATAAGACATAAGGTAACGGAAACAAGTGGATTTCTAAATTATATGTTCACTATGCATGTGTTATGGTTTTTCTCTTGTGTGGACACTGAAAAACTTTAGCCTTTGTCCTTACTTGGATTACTGGAACACCTATTCATGTCAGGGTAGAACTTGCGAAGTGCATCGGAAACCCGTCATGTGCTGCCAATATTGCTTGTTTGCAAACTTGCAATAATCGACCAGATGAGACTGAATGCCAGGCTTGTCTCTCTCTCTCAGTTTCAGCGGTGATAAAGTTTATACAGGAGAGAATTCTGGTGTCGTTAATTCTATTTATCTTCTTCATTTTTGCAGATTAAATGTGGTGACCTGTTTGAAAACAAAGTCGTAGATGAATTTAATGAATGTGCAGTGTCGCGAAAGAAGTGCGTACCTATGAAATCTGATGTGGGAGAATTTCCTATCCCAGATCCTGCTGCTCTTGTTAAAAGCTTTGATATGTCGAAGTTCAACGGAAAGTGGTTCATTACAAGTGGCTTGAATCCTACCTTCGATGTATTTGATTGCCAATTGCATGAATTCCATACAGAATCCAGCAAACTTGTAGGGAACTTGTCCTGGAGAATAAAAACCCCAGATAGTGGCTTTTTCACTCGATCAGCTGTGCAGAAATTCGTGCAAGACCCAAACCAGCCCGGCATTCTATACAATCACGACAATGAATATCTTCACTATCAAGATGACTGGTAATTCACGTCACGTCTATACCTTCTTATCTTGTTCCTGTTGGATTTCTCATGCTTCCATCCATTTATGTGGCGGTTTTGTTTCTCATTTGGTTTTTGCATAAACCCAAAAACCTTATGAGAACACATGTATGACTTATGCAGGTATATTCTATCATCTAAGATAGAAAACACACCGGATGACTACATTTTTGTGTACTACCGTGGAAGAAATGACGCATGGGATGGATATGGTGGTGCTGTTGTATACACAAGGAGTTCAGTTTTGCCAGAAAGCATTGTTCCCGAACTTGAAAGAGCAGCTAAAAGTGTGGGAAGGGACTTCAGCAAGTTTATCCGAACAAACAATACTTGTGGACCTGAGCCTCCGCTCGTAGAGAGGTTGGAAAAGACAATTGAAGAAGGGGAAAAGACCATTGTAGAGGAAGTTAAACAGATAGAAGGGGAAGTTGAAAAGGTCGAACAGACTGAGTTGACATTTTTTCAAAAGTTACTGGAAGGGTTTAACGTGCTTAAACAAGACGAGGAGAACTTCTTGAGAGGTCTTTCGAAAGAAGAGATGGATCTGCTGAGCGAACTAAAAATGGAAGCTGGTGAAGTAGGAAAACTGTTTGGAAAAACTCTTCCGCTGAGGAAGCTCAGATAGTTGAGTGTTATGAAACGGTCAGCTTCTTGCTTCTTGTTTATACCATATTGTAATTTATTTATTTTTGCAGAATGTAAGCTGATAGTACAGGTTATTCTTCTCTCGAGCTAGCTATATATGTCTCCAATTGGTTTTACTGGTTGGCAGAGTAAATTGTTCTAAAAGCTAATTTACAAGACTATGTTGATCCATATATTCAACTTGGCAACTCCATACGTACAACTCGTGAATGTAAGAGCGCGGAGGTAAGTTATAATGCTTTTCATGTCACCGCTCTATGCAATCTACATTTGTGGTAAAACCACTTAAAAACCCTTATAATTTTTCTTTGATGCTCCGGAAATTAGTTTTAGTTTTAATATTCTACTAAATATACATTTATTACTCAATAAATCGTAAAACCACTTCCAAACGCCTTAAATTTTTCCTTGATGCTCAAAGAAAATACTTCTAGAAAATAAAAATAAAATTGCAATATTTACAAAAACATGGGTTTACACACAGTTTTTAGTCAGTTTTGTAAATTCGTACAAAAATTCTTATTAAATCTATTTGTTTTCACCTTCACTTTACCGTGAGGTTTTGAAAATTAATATAAAACTCTCCATTGATATTTTTGAGGATGGAACCCCCTTTTAGTACTCTTTTGAGCCTTACTACTATATTTTTTGCTTATATATTTAGGTTTTAGCTTTAAATATTCTACTAAAGATACCAATTGGTAAATACATTAATTTCTTATCTGAAGCCAGCCATAATTAAGTAGGTTCTTTTGTTTGTTTTCGGTTTGTCTCTCTTCGTTTAAGGATATATGTCAATGAAGAAAGACGATACAGAAGTCTTCAAAATGAAGTATAATCGAAATCTAAAAATAAAATAAAAAAAGAAAAACAAAGAAAGAAAGAAAAGCTAGCACATAATAAAAATTCTTGGCCTCATGCGCTTTCTCCTTCTACCAAAGTACTTATGCATCTCAAAAGGACACCTTGTAGCAATGCTTCTCGTTCGCTATCTTTGAAGGACAGAAGCCATGCATGGCTCGTCCATACAAAACAAAAAAAAACAAAAAAAAAAAATCTCATGTTCAAATGTATGTGCAAGTTAGAGACATTTTAGTAGTGACTGGATTGACATTTTTTCGAAGATTTAAAATCCTGCGATCCGTTGTTGTTTCTGTGATGGTCTACAGAATCTTTTCCATCTTTCGGTACTGGTGGTAATTGTGGTACTTTGCTGCTTCTGTTTTCCTGATCCTGATCATCTGGGCGAACACTTCCGCCTTCTGATGATTTTTCCTCGGTACTGCTATTGCCGCCTAATGTAACAGTAGCAGTCTCTTTTTGTGATGGTTTTTTCTTTCCGCTAGTGGAAACGGTTTCTTCCGTTGACCCTCTGCTGCTGCTTCTAGAAGAAACACTTGCATATTTGGATTGACTGCTTCTCACTTGGTTTGAATTACCATCCAGATTATTACCACCCTTGCTGCTCTGGTCACTTGAATTAACACTGTCGTTCCGTGATATCATGCTGCCCCTTGTAAATGAATGCCATTCTTTGGATTCTGTAAAAGTTACTTGGCGTTCATTTTCGCTACCTTCACCTTCTGAAATGTCAATGCTACGGCGGTTGCTCTTTGAATTTCTGATACTCTCTTGATCAGAAGCCTCCTGATCTTCGTCATCATTTCCTGCATCATCAAGATCATCGTCTTCTGAATATTCAGAAACACATTCTGATTCGTCATTGTTCTCTTCAAGTTTTTCAGTTGGGGTCATATCAGCTGGAAGAGGAGCAGGGACAGCCTCAGGAGGAGGAGGAGTTGTGGAAAGAAAACTTAGAGTAGTCACAACGTCACTCATGAAGGGACGAACTTCTGCCTCCTCTTGCAAACACATGGATGCTATTGCAACAGCTTGATTTAGATCCTTTTCTGGGAATTGCTTGTTAAGAAGAGGATCTGCCATGTCAGGATACTTTTTCGGGTCCCTGAATAAGGGTTGTGCCTGCTCACACACATTAAAAATAGAACGAAGTTACACACGATGGTAATGATGAACGAGAGTGTGAAAATCATTAGGTCAATTAAAGAGACGTATTAGATAAGTGAAAAATGATAAGATAATTACCCAAGATACTAGATTTTGCTCATCATTTGACCTTGTTGTGTCAATGGCTCTTCTTCCGGTAATGAGCTCCAGAAGTATAACTCCGAAACTGTACACATCCGACTTCATTGTGAATTCACCCGATCTTGAATACTCAGGAGCACAGAAACCATAGGTTCCCATCAGTCTTGATGGTCCATGACTCTTATCTCCCTCGGAGCCAAGCTGGGAAAGTCCAACATCTGAGAGCTTTGGATGGAATGCTTCGTCTAGCAAGATGTTTGAAGATTTCAAATCTCGATAGACAACTGGGGGATTGGCCTTTTCGTGCAAGTACTCCAGTCCCATAGCAGCACCATAAGCTATTTTAACTCGGGTGTACCAATCTAATGGCTTGTCATCAGGTCCATTGCCTGCAGATAGTTTTGTTCATCCATAGTTAGGCAGCTGATAAAAGGGTTCTAAATCAAGAAAGCGGTAGAAAAAGGGAGGGTTGCGCACGTACCAAGAACACGATCGTCTACAGAACCCCCGGATATGAATTCATACACCAAAAGTCTTTGATCTCCATCAGCACAATATCCAATTAGGTTAACCAGATTTGGATGGTGTAGGAGGCTTAGC
>JAOTRO020000025.1:378510-400420 GCA_028566515.2 Pyracantha coccinea | reverse complement strand
TACTTAATGGCTGTGAGTCATTTACTCTTAAACCACCACATGTAAACTGCATTTCATTCCTTGGTGCAAAATGTGATCCCCAAGGATCAAATCCGAGAAGGGTGAGATTCAACCTATCTGAATGAGCAATTGATGAAACAGTTGAAAGCACAGTTGGCGGTGGAGAAGCAACAGCTTCTCTGAGCCAGTGGGGTAAATTTCCCTTTGCTCCAACACAAGTTGTAAGACCACCAGTCGATAATAACTTGCCCCTTCTAATACTTCTAAATTCATCATCTTCATATTTGTCCCTTCCCATTTCAAAACGAGATGTCCTTTTTGTGTAACCAAGAGGCCTCCGGGGATTTCCATTGCCATTGTTGCAAATATAAGCCGACTTGAATAGTGGACTCCTCGAGGCATTACCTCCTCTATGAGCATCAACATCGCCAAGTGAAACTTGGGTTATGTCTGTTGTATTTTCTTTCCATCTTCCTCTTTTTGGAGCCGAGAAGTAGTTGCATCCCAATTGGGGAACACACAAACCACTAAAAAGTTTTGACTGTTCCTCTTCCCACCGCTCAGCTAAGTCCCTTGCCACCCTCCATGGTGAGAAGTGCAATCTTGGATCCCTTAACATAGCATTCCAATTGTCCCGTCCATATCTCCTCACGCCCATCCATAGCAAATCCAACTCTTCTTCAGACCACAAGGTATTATATGGCATATAGTTGTCATGAAAACTACCCCTTTCATTCAAAGCTCTTGCTTGGCTTACAACACTGTCATACATAATCTTGTGTTTCAAAACTGATGATAAACAGCTTGAGGAAGATTGGAGCGCTGCATCTCGGATGAATTCTCTTGTTCCAATGATGGAGTTCAAGAAGGGAGATGTATTGAAGCAGGTATTGGCAGCACATCCTGCAAGTACAGGTTTTTGGGTTAAGGATAGACCCAAAAACATAGGAGATCCTTGTTTTGGTTGATTATTCTGGCCTCCCAACTGAAGAACTTTTCTCTGTTCTGAAGGTATAGAAGCAGCTACCTCAGGCTGTGTTATCACCGGGCAAAAAATGTCACTGGTTTTTTCTTCTGGAAACAGCTGGAGATGAAAATATAAATAAAATTATTTGGCAGCCAAATTATCCCCAAATATCCAAAAAGCAAGACTTACAAAACCTACCAGCAGACATTTGTTTTTGGAAGTAAATTCCTCGGAAATCAGAGGACCAACTTTATCATCATTATCTTTGCAGCTGGCACCAACTTCTAAAAATTCAAATGCATCTCTGTGTAATTGTGAAGCTTGAGTTTCTACTCTTTCATTTCTCGCAGCTGGCATTTGTGGAGGAGACAGTTCATGTAATACAGCGGCATGATTTCGGCTAGTAGAATCCAAGGAGCCCCCCATAGTTTTTGGCGCAGCAATATTAGGTTGCTGTTGAGGACTCATGTTTAAGTCAAAATTGCAGTCTGTGCCACATGAATCTGCTGGTAAGAATGTGTTGTGAGTTAAAATAATGTAACTGGTTCAATCATGCATGCCTAGAAATTAATGAAGTCTTACCTGTTGGGATAACGGACAGGTGCAAATGAGGAAGTGATTGGCCTACACAAGGGAGTTCTGTCGCTTTAAGATCATCACTTGACAAAACTTGAGTTTTGTCGCTGAAGTGCTTCAAATCTGTCTCATGATCTATGGAGCACTTTTCAGGGGAAGTTTCTTCGCACCAAGCGACATTAGCACAAACACAATTACTCAATTTGGTTACCAATGAGCAACCATTTTCTGCTGGCACAGATTTGCTTTGTATATCAGACGTATCTATATCCTTTCTTCTTTTTTTCCTTCGGCAGAAAGTAATTAATGGGGCAGTTGACTTGGTCTGCACAGCTGAATCACAGCATAAGTTATCCGCCTTAATTTTAGAGAATGGATCAGTCTCTTCTAAGTTTGATGCATTCAATCTTAGCAAAATACCATCACATTCAGAGGTGCCTTTTCTTTCAAATGATGATGATGATGATTTCAGCCTGACAAAATCAGCGGTCATTTCAGTGGCATTCCCCATTAACCCGGAAACTAACTTCCCTCCAGCATTATCATCGTCAACCAATGCTTCACTATCAGTATTTGAGGACGAGCCAACTTTCTTGTGACAGGAGAGACCCTCATCGACACTCTCCAGTCTGGTTGATTTTCGTATTGGCTGAGGTATTGAAGAATCATTTCTGTCATAGTCTTCTGGTGCACGCTTATCAATCAAACAAAGTTGCAAGTCTTCTCTACTTAGAGAAGTGTCACTCAGAGCCACAAAAAGTGAATTATGGCAATCATGTCCCTCTTCAAGAGCTTTTCTTGATCGCCACTTTCGCTTGTATGTTAAAAGCACTTTGGTCCCTGACATTTAACCTTTCACAATGAAATCTTGCTGCAATTCCACACTCACTATTTCTTTCACTATGTTGACTCACATTTTCAACACACAAAAACCTGCAGAAAGGAATAAAATCCAGTTAACCAAACAAAAAACATGACTCAAATAAACACTTATGAGTAGCAATACAATGATAGATGAGGGGAAAACGACAGATTCCAAGTCTACTGTGAAATGGTAATCACTCTTACGAGAACTGTCGCACACAAAAAATGTACTAACATTGTCAAACACGGGTATTCATTTGCTAAACACGTTAAAGAGTTGAAAAAAATATCAGTTTGGAATAGTTAAAAATGAGACTTCTTTTCCGCTTTTTCTACTTTTTATATATTCCATCTTTCTTTGTTCTTCACAAGCACATTTTCTTTTGTTTTTTCTTTCCCTTCTTTCTTCTATTTTGAAACTTCTGTTTGGTTAAGACAACGAGAGGACGGGCTCATTTGGTGCCTATGATTGGATTGGATTGGAAACTCACTGTATTCAGAGTATGGTGAAGGAAACTTATCCCTTCCAATCCCAACAAAATGGCGATATAATACGGCAGAACTTTCCTTCATTCCTAATAATCTCCTCAAAACGTAAATTCATTTAATAATCTCCTCAAAACGTAAATTCATTCACCTATATGTTCAATTATATGTGTTATCCATTCCAATCCAATCCCAGGCATCAAGCGAGCCAAAAATGATAAAACTCATGTATATCAGGAACTGACATGTACAATGAGACTTGCTGCCTTAAATCCTCGGTTTTACATGTGCAGTAAGAGTTGAACAAGGGGTAAGGATCTCAGAAAATTCAAAATTTATTCCAGTCCAAAAGCGAAACATGCACGATTACGCTACCTAACACACGAAAACTATTCCTGTTTCCAAACAACACACATGCTATACCACATTAAAAACCATAAAACATTCCAAGAACGCAACTTTTACTTTACTGTTACACATTGAATTCATGAACTTCAAGTTAGAGCTCGAAATTCACCCAAGAACGCAACTTTTACTTTAAGGAAGAGCTGGGAATTCAAAATTTAACCAAATAAAAAACCGTAACACGCACATATAAGCTACCGAACACACGAAACCATACCTGTTTCCAAACAACACACATCTACACCAAATCAAGACCAATAAAACATTCCAAGAACACAAATTTTACCATGATGTTCCACTCTCAATTCATGGACTTCTCACTAAGCTAAACAATTGCAGAGAACTCCATGTCCTCCGCGATTCGAGGGCGATTTACATTCATACTCTCACATGGGTTTACTAATTAAGCACCCAAGATGGTCCATTGAGCTGCCAAGCATCGTTCTTGCTTAAATTTTCTAAATTTGTTTTGCTTTTTTCTTGTTTCCATGCACTAACCTCGTTTTCCACGAAGCAATCAAAGACAAATTACCTCATTTTTCACGAAGCAATCGAAGGATAATTGTGCAATTTCCACAAGCAAAGCATAATGAATAGTAATTGATGTCTGAGAAAAACATACAAATAAGTACTTGAAACAGAAAGCATCGGGTATTAAAGAAAGGAGATGGATCAAACCAAAGTCCGGCCAGCAAAACGACGTCGGAGCAGTGCACACATCGCCGGTGAAACCTCTGTGTTTTTGTAGAAAAGGTTTGAGCGGTTTACTTGCTGTTCCTCAGTTGAAAGACAGGAGAGAGAGAGAGAGCGAGCATTTATCAGTGACTGTGTGTGAAGTGACTGAGTGACTCATCGAGATGTTGTACTTGTCCCGTCTTGACCAAGCACGTGAAGTTCACGCGGGAAGAGGATGCAGGAAGCAGAGAGAGACAAAAGGAGCATCTCCGATGGCTTTTGATTCACGCGCGCCAAAAGACACGCCATCTCGAAATGACGTCACTGTTCAGTGGCCCCCACAAGAGTTAGTGTTTACGGGTATGGTCCACCGGATTCTTTTATCTGTGGGCTCTACCACAGTTCAAAACACTGGACATGCAATGAACTCTCCCGCTCAGTTACTAACTTACTACTTCGTGGCTTTTTCTGATGATTCTGAATTTGTTACTTTTATATGGTCATTTCAAAATATATATTTATTTTATTATACAACTGAATTTGAATCTTTATTCTTTGTATAGTTTGAATCTTCTTCTTCGTGCTTAAATTAATTTAGAGTACCGTTGGTACAAAATTTGAGTTCTTTATCAATGGGTTGCACGAGTCTAATGTTAGTTTTAAGGTTAAATTTATTACGATCCTTGTGTTATGAAACTCTACAAATAAAATCCGAGACCTTGCATTCAATGGCCGTCACTTTTCTCGATTTTTTATTTAGAATTTTTGGTTCTTGTGTTTCGATTTTGACCAGCTTGATGTCAATAGATTATGCATGCAGATCTTTGCACATGCAATGTGCGCACATTAACTTATATAATGTGCGCGCATTGGCGTCTAAACTAGATGGAAATAACTAAAACGGTTAAGATATTGACGCACATGACCAAATTGGCCAAATCGAACTCAACCAGTAATCATCTGCATAAGTACACAAATTGCTTTGAATATTTTGAATTACAATAGCTTCTTGCCGTTGAACAACGAAAGTTCAACACCAAGAAAATCAACATTCAAAGTAGAGCTCAAAACTTTACTACATGTAAATTCACGGACCATCGTGCGAGGCTGTGAACATACGAATTACATACGCTTTATATATCATACAAGTTTTCCACTTTTCCCCCAGAAAGTGCTGCACCTGGACAGCTCAAATCCGAACGTGTAAGCAGGGACTCAAATGCATCAGTATGTAACTTACAACGTGTATGGGAAGAAGGAAAAAAGGAGGCTCAATCTTATGAACAGGTACATTTAAGTAAAAGAGGAAGAGAAAGAAGAAAGATGGCAAGGGAGGAGGGAGGGAGAGAGAGATATAGAGGTTAGATTTAGCGATGTAAGGGTAATATGCCCCATTGGTGCAAAAACCCCTCCCCGGTGGTGACTTCTAGGACCAGTAGAACCACCACTGCCAACATAGCCGCTCTTCCATTCCAAGTCTCGGCACTTTTTGTCCAACCCCATTCCCAAACAGTCACAGGTGCCGGTAGCTCCCTACGCTGTGAATCATATGTCGCTAACAACTCTTCCACACTCCCAAGTGGAACTAAAGACTGCAATAAAAGACCCGAAACACCATCCAAAGACAAGCACAGAGTAGAAAACTATAGTAAGAACCTATCCAAGATGGGTTTTCAATACAGAAAACAGCAGGGACAATCAAATGAAAAATGGTACTATAAGCTAGCTTCTCTATGCCACCCACCCACGGACTCAAGTGCATGGAGGGCACACACAAGACGCAACATTGTTCAGGAGAGAGTTTACCTGTCGAGCTTCAAGATGTGAGACTGCCATAGCTCCAACATATGGCAAGCTCTCAATCACTGCATCTGCCAAATCTGAAATGAAGGTGGCTTCACATCCTAGGGCGGGAACACGCCCCCAAACCTCTATACCAGATTTCAGAGCCAATTCTTTGTACTCAACATCGATTTCTTCTAGAGTTTCAATATGCTCGCTGACAAAGCTGTGGATAATTCATCAACAGTTAATCACAGAACCAAGTTCCATAATTCATATATATGATAGTATGCACACATGGTTGTGTGCCTGAGATTGAGCAAGAGAGTGAGAGAGTGAGTGATAGAGGATGCAGCTAAAATTCAGCTAACAGTGGGGAAAAGAAAAGACGACAAACAATTACCTTATAGGGACTGCCAGCAGTCTTTTGACTCCCCTTTGTCCAAGCTCAATTATTGTCTCATCTGTGTAGGGTTTTAACCACTCCACAGGTCCAACTCTGCTCTGTTAGAACATTCACTAACTATGATCAACCAAGTCACGAAGAATATCATGAATGTATAAATAGATATTGAATACAATAAAAGAAATCTAATCAACGAAGACGAGTATGTCACTATTTTTACATGATCTTTGAAAAAACCATCCCTATTCGTGAGAGGCTAGAGGCTTGAACTCAATTTTCCTTCATAAACATATCTAAAATCAGATCAAATTAAAGCAGAAATGCACCTGATAGGCAAGGGTGTACGCATTAGTTATTTTTCTCTTTTCTAACTCTTCCATTATCAAATCTATGCATTCCTCCATCTCCGCCTTGTATGGATCACCAGCCTCTTCCACATATGCAAGTGGCACCCCATGTGCGCTAAAGAATATCATTACCTGTAATGCACATTCCCAATTAAGCTGGCTGACATTTACACGAGGATGACAACCAAGTAATTTCATTTTGGAATTTAGGTGTCACTGTCAGTAAGAGAAAAGCTAGAGCAGAACAGAAAAGAATTGCATATTATACCGTACATTTATATACCAAAACTAAAAAGGCCATTACTATAGTCTCTTGCAGCACTAAAAATTTATTGCAGGAACACTCAACTGCTAAGCAACCATATCCAAATGTGTCAATGGAAGAAAGGAAAGTTAAAGCGAGATAGCTTTGCTTTTCGTGGCAGCCTTTTTCGACAACTTAGTAGTATGCATAATATAATAAAACAATCCTTATATCCCCCGCTAAATAGAGATTAAAGAAACCTCTCTGAGGCCATGAGAATTGTAGAACCCTAAGAGGTACTTTTTCTTTCATTTAGTTTAAATGATGCAGGATAAGTAACTCACTTAGAGGCATGAAAATCAATGTCAAAAAGAAAGATTTAACAATACCTTTTCAGGGCTGTCAAAACGTTGAAGCTCTTTTTCAATCAAATTTGCCATTGCCTTTATGTACCCTTCACGCTGGTACCAAGATGGTATTACTGTGTGCTGCATGTTGACAAGATATTCGTCCTCCCTGATGAACCAATGAATTATCCAGTCAGCTTAAAGAATATAATTTGAGGCAATGATATGGCAACACATAGTTAGAGTTAGACATCACCGGAATATACTCTCCAGAAGCCGAAGGCTTGAACCACTAGTTGATATTGAAAATTGTGGATAAAGAGGAAGGACGACAAGCTTTGTAATTCCATCTCTTTTTATCTACAAAATCTCTTTAAAATCAACAACCAGATTCATGAACTTTTGACCACAATCGAAAACCTAAACCTCTTAACAAATTTGCATGTTACCAACTCAATTGGACTTAAGCTCAGACTTGACAAAAGTGCGGAATAACCATTATAATTAAGTGGCATCATAGTTAGAGGAAGAAGAGCACGTCTCAAGTAATTTGTGAAGCAAAAATTGAAGTGGAAATGATTCAACAAAAACTATATTTGTTTATTGTACAAGACAACATAAACTCTAAGACGTACATAACTCACTAGCCGAGATATCATGGACAGGTACATTGAAATCAAAATGAAATCATACAAAAATACCTGTTCTATAGCTTCTTCAGTAAACGGATGCCAATAACGCATACCGACATACACTTTTGCCGGGACATCCTTCGCATAAAGGGCCTTCCTCAATTCTTCCGCCTGAATGGAGAAAAGGGTACCCAATGAAATTCCAAGTAGACAGCATTTCCCATCAAGCTTAAAGCTTTACATGATACGCAAGCAATTCAAGAGCACTTGAGGTCAATGTTAAGAGAAAGTTAGAGTGGTCATGCCTGTGCATCAGTCATCCGTCGAAGAGGAGAGCCACCGCCGATGGAGGCGTAGCCTTCTTTGCTCTTTGGCGCCCTCAGAACGGATATAAATTGCGCCAATGGCTTCTGAAGAAACCGAAACAGCCTCGGCAGTCTAATGATATCCTGCCCATTTTTTCACGCACATCCAAAAATCACTACCCCAATTCAATAGATTCCACTCTAAATTCACACACATTAAAGTTACTAAATTCAAATTCGCACCCTTTAATTTTACTAAATTCAAAATTCACACACCTTAAAAGTTTACTAAATTCAAATTCATGGCATTTTTGTAGAAATTTCAGAAATTAAAACTTGAAAAACTCAAAAATTAAAAAGCTTGAGGAAGTTACCGGGTCGGCGAAGAGGTTAAACAAGAAGGGCTGGACGTCGTCGAGAGTCTCGGGCCCACCGAGGTTAAGCAGCAAGACTCCGACTTTATCCTCCCCACTAAACGGCGTCGAAGGAGCGTCCAGAGTTTCCGACGCCACCAACGCCTTTAGCGGCGGCAGGCATTTCCGGAGCGAGTTCTTGGAGAACAGCAGAGCAGATTGCGTCGAGGAGTATCTGGCGACGACGCAATTTCTAGCTGGAGCTGCGGAGGTGTGGCTGTGAGAACCGCAGAGTAATCCTCCGCGCGGCGGCAGGCGGTGGTCGGAGGGGACGGCGGATGATATTGTCCACGGAAGCATTGCTATGGATTCAGCCGCCATTGCCCGAGGCCTCGACTGAGAAGGCAAGTTGCACTGTTGCAGAGTGTACAGCGTAGAGAGAGAAGAACAAGAGATAGGCGTTTGGCTATGGGTGCTGAGTTCGCAGTTAGGACACGTGGCCTGCTTCAGGCCACTCTCACTCTCTCTCTTCGAAGGATTTGAATTCTTAATTCGATCGGGTTTGAACCGGACCCGTGGCCAACCCATGGGTCGGGCAGATTGGTAGGAACAATTTTTGGTTTCTTTTTTCTTTCCCAATGGTGGATTACCGAATTCTAACTCTCTCCGTCTTTATCGTTCAGATAAATTTAGTATAGTTATATATTATGATCACTTACGAGGCATATGATTAACTTGTTTAACATAAAGTAACTCAAGCCTTAAAATTACTAAGTCATGAAGTCAATACATTCTCACTTGAATTGCGGAAACTTTAGTTCTTGTATAAAGATGTGGCTATGTTTTGATCACCTGTTGAATTGTCTCTAATGATTAATTGTAGGCCTATCTATCACGAACTCTTATCATACCAACCACATCTTTTGCGACAGTGAGCTTATAACTCAAATGGATTGATTATTCACATTGCACTTAAAAATCTAAGTTTGATACTCTCCATTTTCACTAAGGCTTGAATTAAATAAAAAAATCACATTTTTTTAATGTTTCAAAAATTTAGGTATTAGTTCATAAAAAATTCTCTTTTTAGTATAGAGTATATTGTTTGTTCAAAAACAAAATTTTAAGATTAGTGGGTAAAAATGTTAGGACAAAATTACTTTTCAAATGTTTGATTTTGACGAAAATTAAATGAAATTGTTTTTAAGAATCGTCTAAAAAGACATTTTTGCCCTTTTGCTCGGTAGTGAGGTCGGGTATAGTTGTTACGTTGTAATTGGCGCCCTCGCGTTGCCAACGTGTCACAACTTGGCGGTTCCAACTGTTTTCTCTCTTTCTCTCTCTTCTCTCTCTCTCCCCCCTCCTCTTTTCTCGCTTTGTGCTTTCCAACGGCTCCAACAACTCGAACTAGAAAAAGCATTCCGATACCTTTCCCATCTCCATTGACAAACCTCGACAGAATCTCTCCCCGCGAATCCATGACGGAGTCCTCCGCCGACCACAGCCGGAGCCATTCCGGCAGCTCCAGCGACGTGTCCGTCTATTTAGAAGCCGAAGCCCCTCCCAATCCTAATGACGAAAATGCCACCACTTCCTCAGGTTCCCTCACCGCCTCCTCCTCCTCCTCCTTCGTCGTCGTCATTGTCTATTTTCGTAATTTTGGTTTCGAGTTTGTGAAAAAAAATGTGGATTTGGTAGGGCATTTGGAGAGAGACGTGCAAACAGAGAAAAATTCTGGAAAGTCATCATCCACCGTCCGTACGTCGTCCGGTTCGAGCTCCGGTTCGAGTCAACTCGCTGCGAGCGCGCGATTGACTCAGAACCAGGCGTTGGCTGTGATTCTCGCCAAGCTCTTCGATCAAAGAACTCCTTTTAGAAAAAAGGTACTCGATTTAATTTTTTGAATTTTTCGAAGTTTTCGAATTTAATGTTTTTAGAATTTAGTCCTTGAAATTTCTAGGATTTAATTGGACCTACATTGAGATTCTGCAGCGTAAATATATAAAACGGCTGGCAAAAGTGAAAGATGACGGGACCGTGCAATTTGACGTTCCGGGAGATATTAAACCGCAGTATCTGGATTTCGGAACCGGAGCTGCTCACAGTGAAGCAGCTTCTGGTGGAGAAGCTGGCAGCGAGACGGAAACTGAAGTTCGAGATATACCTCCTCTGCAAATTGTAATGCTTATTGTCGGCACACGGGGAGATGTGCAGCCGTTTGTTGCCATTGGAAAACGATTGCAGGTCTGGCATTTATGTGCTTTTAGCTACATAGAACTTAACAGTGAAATGCTTCGTAATTTTGTGTGTAACTGATTGGGAATGTTGACATCAATTGTGAGAGAAATTTTTATTCTTTTGCTGGATAAATGCTCGCGCTCGGTTTTGCTTAGTGTTTTCTGCTGGTGATTAATTTTATGACGAAAATTGATGTTGTTAGAAATTTTAGTTGCTTTGTCGATTTATTGCTTTGTTTGTGCCTGTTACTTGCATCCATTTTTCTAATGCACATTGTGTGCGTGTATTTATTCATAAAGATATAATTTAGTCCGAGTACTTTAAGAATTTTACTTTTTGTGATGGAAATTTTTGAGGCGATGAATGAAAAGGAAGATATAGTTCTTCTTGGGAAGCTTATCCCCAACATTATGTGAATTGATGGATGTGTTTACTTGCAGGAATATGGCCATAGGGTTAGGCTAGCAACTCATGCAAATTTCAAAGATTTTGTCCTTACTGCTGGGTTGGAGTTCTATCCTTTAGGTGGCGATCCAAAGGTTCTTGCTGGTTGTAAGTGCAGAATTTGTTTCTTGGAAATTTAACATTGAAGATTCAGGCTCATTTGTCTGTGTTCCCAAACACACATATGTGAACATGCCTGTCTTATTTATTGGTTTTGCATTGATGTAGTGCTTTTGTTTTTTTACAGATATGGTCAAGAATAAAGGTTTATTGCCATCAGGACCTTCAGAAATATCAATTCAGCGACATCAGTTGAAGGAAATAATTTTTTCTTTACTTCCTGCATGCAACGAACCTGATCCTGATTCCAAAATTCCATTTAAAGCAGAAGCAATAATTGCCAACCCACCAGCCTATGGTTAGATTTCATCATCTTATTCTATTGCTTTTGGTTTTCAAGTATCAATGGCATTCTTCAAACAATTGAATTGGCGACACACAATATTTGGCTTTAAGCACAAGGTGTTTGTGTATTTGTGGTTCCTATTACCGTTGAAATAAATGAAGACCCTATATTGATGTGTTTAAGGCAATCTACCTCTGACAGTGTTGATGGATGCATGGGGTCATAGCCTCAACCACTTGAAATGCTCCGAAAGTCTCCATGGTTATGTTCTTTGGAGATAACAATTATGAGAAGATCTTTATAAATTAAATATCTGAACGGTTTAACTTGATGTAAAAGGAAGAATGAATATTTTATGTTGTTTGAAATTATTTAGTAGACTCCTAACTTTGTAAACACTTGTCCAGGGCACTCTCATGTTGCCGAGGCACTAAAAGTACCGCTTCATATATTTTTCACAATGCCATGGACGTAAGTGTTGTCTCCTGGGTTAAATCAAATGCTGATATATTTTGCTTAAAGATTCGCTCAATTTCATCGTCCATTGTTCATTTTGGTTGACCATTTATTTCTCAACCACACACAGTTCATTGCATATGTATGTACTTTAAACGGACTGTTAGAAGAGAGAAAAGCAGCAAATCATGAAATATTCTTTGTTGTTTGATCAATCGCTTGATAACTATTTACCTTTCTCAGGCCTACGAGTGAATTCCCCCATCCTCTATCTCGTGTCAAGCAACCAATTGGATATAGAGTGAGTCTCATACGATATCCTTTTCTACCTAACTGATAGTGATCTATATTGGTGCATTTGTTTGCCAGGCTTATATTATGTAATTAAACAGATTTTTTCTTTTCTTTCCAGCTATCATATCAATTAGTCGATGCATTTATTTGGCTAGGAATTCGAGACATGATTAATGAGTTTAGGAAGAAAATGCTGAAGCTCAGACCTATCACATATTTAAGTGGATACTATAGTTCTCCTCCTGACGTGCCCTATGGGTATATATGGAGTCCTCATCTTGTTCCCAAACCTCAAGGTCATATATTTAAATCTTTTTCCTTCAGATGAAAACTTTGCATGTCAATACTTGATACGAAGTCACATATTACTTCCATACTAAATGAACAGATATCGAATGTCATAATGGAAGATTAATTTCGGCTTTTCTGTCCATATATATGGGTTAGAGGTTGTCTTTAGTTCTACAGGTGATGTATTTCAATGGATTGCCCACTATGTGCTTGGTGTGAGCTTGTTAATATTTTATTGCTTGTTGTTCCACGAATTGAAAAACGGACTCGATGTTGTATGGTTTGTTTGTTGTTGATTCTTGGTCCACCTGGATTGAAATTCTTTTGAGGACTTTCTCATGGCCTTTCACCTTGTTTCTTGCCTGTTTGGGGTTCATTGTATGTTTGATAACCTCATTGTTCAAAAACAAGTAATTTTTTACAATTTATTGCTGAAAATATGATAGAGATGCATGGTCAATTCAAAATACTCATCGTGGTCACTAGATAAGCTTTATCATGCAACAATGAGATTCTTATGCTGATATTATTGCAGAAGCCTCCAGAATATGATTTGATAGGGGAGAAATATACTAGCTTGACCAAATGAGAAAACAGTATGCTAATTATTTGCTAATATGCTTTGGTTTTCACTTGTCTGGCAGATTGGGGACCAAAGGTTGACGTTGTTGGGTTTTGTTTTCTTGACCTTGCTTCAAATTATGAACCCCCAGAGCCACTTGCCAATTGGCTTGAAGCTGGTGACGCGCCTGTATATATTGGATTTGGTAGCCTTGTGAGTTTTTTTTTTATTGGAGCATTTTCTATTCATGTTTAATGTTCTTTGCCCAGTTCTATCTCAGAGTAGCTCTGTTTCCACCGTACACTCAAAAAACACTTATTACTCTCCGACCAAACAATCACCATGAGAGCCAAAACCACACATCACCAATGAGTGACCTCCTTCATGAAAGTGAAAAATTGTCCCCTTTGCTCAGTTCAATATCCGATTTGACTGAGAACTTTACAAATGCATGCAGAGTATACCTGTCAATTGTATAGTTAAGGTTACTTGATTGAACATTTTATTAAAGTGGTGAATTGTCTTGTAACATGCTAACGTTTTTCCTTCTATTACGGTTTTTTATTAGCCTCTTGAAGAACCGGAGAAAATGACTGATATTATTCTTCAAGCTCTGGAAATAACTGGGCAGAGAGGCATTATCAACAGAGGCTGGGGTGGCCTTGGTAATTGTAAGTCTCGATTCGTTAATAAAATATATACATATATATATGTGTGTGTGTGTGTGTATAAAATATTATATCTTTAGTTTTTACAAGCACATTGTATTCTTACTTCTTTACATGTGAAAAGCTTTATATATTTCTCTTCTCAGCGGTAGAACCAAGTGATTCTGTGTACTTAGTGGATAACTGCCCCCATGATTGGTTATTCAAACGATGCTCTGGTGTGGTAAATTCTTATTGCTTTTAACTCATTTTGATTGGTTGAGATTTCATTGCACTGGTGTTCACAACGTCATTCTCTCACGGTTGTGCTGAAATGTTATCTCTGTTGCAGTCCGTTGTCATGCATAAACTTGACGCACTGTTTTTGTCCTTTGGTTTTCCCCCTTGGTTTAGCTTTTGCTTGTACTTTGTTTTCTTTCCGAATGAACTTGATTTCACATTGGATACGGAAATTCATTTTAGGTACATCATGGGGGTGCTGGAACAACTGCTGCTGGTCTGAAAGCTGAGGTAACTGATAAAATTATGATTGGGAAATATTATATTAGTGAATGATTTAGTTAGTGGATTATTTATTGGTGATATTGTTTTCTTTTTAGTGTCCGACTACAATTATACCATTCTTCGGGGACCAGCCATTTTGGGGCGAGAGGGTGCATGCCAGAGGTGTAGGTCCTGCACCCATCCCAGTTGAAGAATTCTCGCTTGAAAAATTGGTTGATGCCATACGCTTCATGCTAGATCCAATGGTATTAACCTTTCTCTTTTCTAACTTCAAGTGATTCACATATGCTGGTGCTATAAATTGTCATTTTTTTCGTGTAAAATTCTAACACCCACACTCGCGTTGAACAAAACTTGACATAGTTTATTAGAATACAATTTTAACATAACTTCTCCATTGAAAGGTTAAAGAGCGTGCTGTAGAAATTGCGAAGGCCATGGATAGCGAAGATGGGGTCAAGGGAGCAGTGAAGGCCTTTCACAGGCATTTTCCTTGCAATAAATCTGATGACGACGAACCTGATCAGTCATTGCCAACTAGAAAAAGGTTATTATCTTTCAGGAGATGTTTTGGCTACTCCCCCGCATGACTCTCGACAGAAACGTCTTGGCTGCTCATGATTCTATATATGTTTAGGCTGATCACTAATCCAGTACTAATCAGACAATATCAGAAGATATCCTGTTTCGTTATTTTAAATTTTTAGCTTGTCGAAACTTGAATTTATAAAGTTATAATTTGAAACAAATATGAAAAAAATCGTGAATTTTAATTACTGTAAAACTGTTTGAAAATACATAAAATACAATCAGTTTGGAGGAGGTCCTTCTAGTCGGATGTAATCGTACATAAGTCCTGCGAAAGGTCCCCAGTTTCTTGATTGAGTAAGATAGATGGTGTTGTATCCTTGTTGAAGTTGATAGCTCGGCACATCGACACTGAAGAGCCAGTACAAACCGTGAATTCCATGCCTTGCTATGGCATTGTCCTTCCCTATTAGCCCCGTCGAAAAATGAGGTGCGTCATTCTGGTTGTTGAATCGGACCTGCAGTTCTGCGTAGTTGGCCGAGGCCAACGCCAATTGGAGCGTATAATTTCCGGTGTTCCAAACGTTCTCAAGTTGAAATACAATTTGCCACGTCGTTGCCTCGTATGTACCATTTCTGTTCCTTGTCACATGCGCGTAAAACCAATCATCACCGTAATTGTCAGTGCCGACGGTGTAGATGAGATCACGGTCAGGGTAATAATCTCCGTATCGTTCCCACAAGCCATATTGCCTAAACCTGTTTGCGTAATTACCATTGAACAAACGGTTCACAAGGGTTGGATATGGATCCGGTATGTTGAACTCCGCGGCTGATCGATCCGGGATGCCGATTTCCCACAAGGTCGGGCCGTTTCTCGGAGGTTCAAAGGTAAGATTAGCTAAACTGACTTCACTTGCTGCTTCAATTGTAATATCGTACTCGTATTTGTAGTCCCCAATGAAGCCGGGAACAGTTGCATACAAACTATAGTTCCCCGGTCGGACATCTTTCACGTAGAAATAACCTTGCTTGTCAGCTTGAGTCCAGAACTGATAACCCTTGCATTCCGTTTGCCATGATCCCGCGTATCCGCGTGCAGCCAGTCCCACATAAGCATAACTTGCTGAGACTAGGCTCTCGTTGATGTACGAATCCCGTATTAGTAACTGACCAGCAACTGATCCGCGTTCATCGGAGTTAGGAAAGTCTTCGGACTGAGTGAAATTGTATGGCCAACTCTTTACTTCTTCATACATCTGTTCCTTTGCATTTTCCCAGAGAGAGAAGGACGCATTCGAGCTTGGAACGTCTGAGTTAAGATACACGAAGACGGGCCCGAAAACCTTCTTCCATGCCTCACCGTCTGCAAAGGTCAACCCAACATCTTTCCCGACGTAGTGACTACTAAGAAACACAGTGAGGGCAGTTGGTCCGACATGAGAGGTAAGTTCCTGCTTGAATGGCCCAGCTGAACGAAACTCGGTACTAGGTGTGATCATCCAAAGCCCTATAGCATCGTCAGTGCTAATCCAACCGTGAACCTTAATGTCCTTGACGTCACTGGAGTATTGGTACTTGTCATCCACCTCTCCTTTAAACTCGGGATTGCTTGGATTAGTTAAAAGAACAGCTTCACGATAGGCAAGAGTCTGAGCGTGGTCTCCTTCGCGATCTTCGGCTGTTGGCATGAATCTTTGTCTGTCGTCTGATATAGCCATGAACTGAAATTTATCTTCTCGAAGTTTCAAAGCAAGTCTCGTTTGATCTATGCGCAATTCCGGCCACCCTTCTAGACGCTCGTATATGGCATACGCGTAGAACCCAGCGCGACCACGCTGCATTATGTACCTTTTGTCAACATTTAAGGGTAGCGTCCAATCTCCGAGGGAAACATCGTAAGTTTTATTAAAAGAAATCTCTATTTGGTCTGCCGTCGATGTAACAATCTTAAATGTTGTTCCTTGTAGTCTGTCCTCGCCATTTTTCCATACAAGATCCCAGTAACCTCTATTGCTTGGGGGGTTTTTGATGTCAAGCAAGTTGTCAATTCCCTTGTATTGAATTCCAATGACGTCTCCTCCGGGATTTGAAAAGGTGACTCGGACAATGCCATTGTTCAGCTCCACCGTGTTCTGAGTTTGTTCTGTTAGCATCTGGTTGAAGTTGAGCTCATTGCCAGTAACGCTCCTCAGTGCTCGCCTTCCAGAAATTCTCGTCGTCTCAGAATCACCATTGTCAGTAGGGAAGAAGAAGAGCAAACCAAGTAGCGCTAGTGCTAATACTCCAAGGATCATCCATCTCCTCATTTGCGTCACCTTCTCCATCGAAAGCATGTTAGTCTCTCTTCGTTTGCAGTAATAGAATACTTGTTCGTAGTAACAAATCAACGTACTTGTTCAGTTTTGAGATTAACTGATGACAAATCAAATCTTACATTCGATATATATAGTCGGACACATTCATCCTCATGCAGTTAGGACTCCTCGTGTTGTCGGAACTCCTGCATATAGAGTTTGGTTTGATTTTCCTGGATAAATTAGGATACGATAATACCTTCCCCTTTATGCTTGTTTGGTACGTAAAAGTTTTCCTGGACGACTTAGGATTTGGTTTGAGTTTTCCTGGTTGAGTTAGGATTTCCCTTTTGCTGCTTTGGCTGCGACTTGCTCTCTTTGCATTTGGTTCTTCCGGTTAGGGGTTTGATTTTTGGCGGAGTTCCGATTGCTTTCTGGCATAAAATTTTGTATTCGAAATCTTCGGGTTGGTTCGGTTGCTGCCAAGCAAGTTCCAGCCTAACTCGAAATGGAAAAATCTCGAGCAGATAACAAAGTGGAAATTTTTTGAAATGTCGTGTTAACTTATATGAATTAAAATTTTAAGCGATTCTTATTTTCATTCAAAAAAAAGTCATGTGCAAGGCACATAACTTGTATTTAGGATTATTTCGGACATTTTAACATAAATAATATCATCAAACTTTACCACAGATTGGAGGGTCCCAATGACTATATTTTCGAGTCATATTCACTTCGAAACACATAAAAGCGAGTGCACGTCATTCCTCGTTTCCGAACGCCAAGCCCTCAGATTCTCATATATCATATCAACCCCTTTTTTTATGTTTTGAGAGCCTATAATTTTTCTTGTCTAAGGCAACTTATTTGAAGGAGAGTGAGATGTTGAAATGTCCGAAATAACTCCGAACACAAGTCTTGTGCAAAGTAGTGATTTATTTTCAATGACATACTTAAAAGTTAGGGTGAGATGATAAATTCATGATTTCGGAAAGTTTGTACGACAATCGCTTAAAATTTGTGTTCATATAAAAAATTTGAAAAAATGTTTTAAGTACACATGACATTTCCAAAAAGTTTCCAAAAACAAAATACATTACCCGATTTCTTTCATGCTCCGGCCTTGCAGCAAATGACCTGCTGACCCATAAGCAGCTCCACCAGAACAACTCCGAAACTAAAAACGTCACTCTTTTCTTACAAAGAGATGGGTTCTAGGGGTTTCAATGAGGTGTGGATAAAAATGTGATGAACTGAACTTAGGTCGGAAATGGTGTTTAAATAGAAACTCTTCCATAATTTGGTAGAGATAAATCACCTAATTAAGCACAGCCGCCCTATGCTTAATTGCATCTTACGATATATAGTCTCCCTCTTAATGTACAGCATTATCTACAAACCTGACGTTGTCAAACAGAAGATTTAACCGAAACACATCAGAACATAAATCTCAGCGATTTAGATGCATGTAGCTCGACTGCGATAATCAAGGTTCAAGGATGAGCGGAAGAAACCTCACCTTTCTGACTAACTAAAGAATCCCCTTTTGGGACACCTACAGGAGTATCCACTTCAAATGCAGGAATCTCCAATGTGGGAACAATCGGAGGTTTTATCCTCCTACTAACTGTCATCTTCAATCCTTCCGTCGTGTGAATGGTGGCTCCCGTTGTCATCTTGACCTGCTCCGAGAACCATTCATTAGATAGAATCATAAAAACTTATTGTGGTTCTTCTTCCCAATTGTGCCAGCAAATACCGAGTTTAAGAATCACGCTTCAAAAAGCTACTCTTAGGCTAGATATAATACGTTCAGGAAATAACATAGGGATACTTACCTCCGGAGCGTCGAGTGCCATTTGAAAGTTAAATCTTCGAACAAGCATTGAAAGTGCTACTACAGTCTGTCAATCAGCAAAGTGAATGTTTCAAAACACTTTCCTATTTTGGGCAAAGGAGAAGCTCTGAGTACTTGTAAATGGTCGTCGTGAGAAGAAGCACGCAAAAATTTCAGTGATTTACATTCAACAAGTTCAAGTGTTTATATTACCTCAAACGTTGCAAACATGTCACCTAAGCATTTCCGTGGTCCTCCGCCAAAGGGCAAGTAACTGAAACCATAACTACCAGTCATTTATTTGTAAAAAGGCATAGATCCTTAACACAAAACCTCCAGGACAAATCCAACCCTGAATCCCATCTCAACGAAGATAGCATAACAGACCAGTTGTAACTCCAGAATACGATAATTACTACAAAGAACAATATATTGTGACAAAAATCCGATTCATTAAACAGGCAGAGAGATGAAATACCGAAAATTTTGGTTTGTTTCGTTTGGATTGGGTCCATCTAATGGCCATCTTTCAGGGTTAAACTTATCTGCGTCGTCCCATTGTTTTGGACTGCGATGCAGATTCCAAATGCAAATAAATATATCCTCATTCCTGTACGTGAAAAAATAATAAAGGAATTAGTTTGTTGCATAGTAATATTCAAGGAATGAGGAAGATAATGTTAACCACATATATCGATACCGATGAACGACAAATTAACCTTTTAATAGGGTAGTCTCCAAGCTTGTCATCCTCCAGTGAACGACGAATTAACACAGGTGGTTGTGGGTAAAGCCTCAAGGACTACAAAGGAAGAAGGAAGGTTAAACCAAAAACAAACAATCGTATTGACGATTAATATAGAAGATTAACCTTCTAATCATTCTGATAAAAGCTGATCTGCTTACTTCGTTAATCACTCGAGTTGCATACTTGAGTTTCTTCATATCATCAATGGTTGGAAATCTATCTCCCAGAACGGAATCAGCCTAAGAACACAAAGTGTTATAATTAAAAAGAACGTATGATATAGACTAAAGTATTCACGACACCTATTGATTCTTCTGGTACAAATATGGATGCATTAAAATTAAAACTTTAACATACCTCCTCTTGGAGCTTGGCCATGACCCCAGGCTCCTGTAGTCAGCCAAAAACCACCAAATCATGAGAAATAGGTTTTCGATTCAAGCATGATTATTTGTAGTCATTATTCACCACACACATAAACTTAGCAAGCACCTGAGATTTACAAGTCGTTATATTTATCCGGTTCACGTAAAAATCCGTATTACTATGTACTAAGAATATAAAAGTGAGAAATTAGTTCCATGATTCCATTACTAAGCCTCAAACTTGTTACCGTGGAAAGAAGATAAAAGGTCCACGTTAAGACTGCAGCTGATGTTTCATGCCCAGCTATTAGCATTGTCATCAAGTCATCGCGGAGTTGCTTGCTAGAGACCTACAAACAGTGGAGCAATAAGTTCAACCATTTGAGCTAGTGACAAGCATGTCCGATAGATTGTAGTTACATACATCATCACCAGATGCCAAAAGAAAATGGAGAATACTAGGATCTTGTTCATTCATGTACTCCTCATGAAACTGTAGCTCTTCTTCATCCACCATTCTCTGCATGACAAATGAAAAATAAAAATTAAAGCAATAATGCATCAGATTAGCAGCCATGCCCAGCCACGTATGAACTTGAAAGAAAATACATATGCATGAGTGTGATCAGAAACATGTCGTGCCAAACAAATGAAGGCTTTACCTTGCAAATTGCTATCAAATCATCCAGTGTAGTATTAATTAATTTGAGGGCTGTTGCGACTTTTCTTTGTCGTGGTGAAATGTCTTTCCATATTGGGATCTCCCATACTGGTATTGGTGCAACACTACGATCTTCTGCTTCTCTCAAGACAGTGTACACAGCCTGCTCTAGCCAAAATAGAATGACACCAATATGTGATCAAGACAACAGTGAAGATAAGTGGAAGTTAAACAGGAATGAACCTCGTATAACTGGAACTAAGATAAACGGAATCGAAAGGAATACCTCGACGATCCCAGTGTCATTTGTTAACGAATCAAAATCATAATTAAAAAGTGCCTTGCCAATGATGTCCAGTGTCAAACGGGAGAAAAGCGATTCCATCTCTACATCTTCCCCATCAGATGCAGCAGCATCTAGCTTTCGGCAAAGCCTGTCTGTAGCTTCTCCGAAGAGATTAATCATAGCTGTTACATACTACAGGTTCAAAATAAAAAAATAGAAATCAACAATAAAAATTGACCAACGAAAAGAAAGTTAAAAATAGTTCCTACGGCCAGTTCAAGTTTTACATTGACAGTGAGGTAGTCCAAATTGCATGAGAAAATGAACAGGCTTTTAATAAGGCAAACAGCTCATAAAATTTCTATCTGCAGTTTTCTAAATAATCAAGTGTTTTTTGTTATAAAGAAAGAACATTTTCTTAATATATGAACAAAATCAATACACTCTTCAAACTTTTGAACCTAGGGATGCCTTGCCCAATGCTTTTGCTATTGGAAACATTGAATGTATGGAAACAGAGACATTTTTTTACAAGATTAAAAAAGGAATTGCAAATGAAACGAGAAGGAAAAGAATGCAATACCTTCTGATGCAATGCGGGAACTATAGCACGTCGTCGAACGCGCCATATTTCACCGTCTGCGGGAATGAGTCCAGTCCCCATAACAAATTTTAGAATTTCAGCCAAGATTCCCTGTGCACAAAGTATATATCACTTAAGAAAGGAAGAGACAGAGAGAGAGAGAGGACAGGAAAAGACATTATCAATTTGGTTTACCTTTGAATAAGCCTTTGAATTTTCTCTTAATATATGTTTGGCAATCGCGGGATCAGAAACTATCAAAAAGGACTGCAGCAAGAACCAACAAGTAATTCATTCAGAATGACGCCCTTTCCGTCAAAACAATCCACTAATCTTGAGAGAGAGCACTATTA
>JAOTRO020000025.1:289427-305655 GCA_028566515.2 Pyracantha coccinea | reverse complement strand
TTTTCACGGAACATTTTTGCAGTTCTTTTAGTTTATTCCTCCCCAACTTCTCTAGCTTGTGTATAACTGTAATGTTCTCGTCCTCATTTCAGTCGTGGCTTTCTTTGCGGCTATCTTCAAACTGCCTAACAAAAGGATTTGGCAAACTCAAAGCAGCAGCAACTGCAACTGCGCATGCTAGCACTAAATTAGCTCCGAAACTCTTCTTCTTAAACAAGACTTGAATAACAATGAGCATCCTAGAGTGACGAGGACTCATAGGGTATAAGCCAAGGCACTCCCTAGAGGTGTCAGTCTTCCATCATTCTCAAGTGCTTGAAGACTCTTCAAGTAACCGCTCTTCTTTATCCAAGGCATCACCATCTGGAGGAGGTGGAAGAGGAAAACTGAAAAGCTAAGAAGAGTGTGAAAATCATTTTCCCCCACCCTAAAGAAAAACCATAGCTACCAAAGGGGATCCCCTCTTGTCTTTATGATTTGTATTATCCCAAGAAACGCTTTCTCCAAATTTTTTCTCTTCTCCAACTTTACTTCTACGCCAAATTTGAAACATTTCATTTCCATTTATCTATATAATGTGCAAAATCATTAATTCAGATAAATTCAAACAAGAAGCTTCCACATTATTTGCTGAATATGAAAGTTGTAAAAAGCGAGTAAGTCAGGCGCTTAGGCCATCAATGACGGAACTAGAAATCAAGGCTAGGAGGGGCCTCGAGGCCATATGAAGAAATTAGACAAAATGTATTATAATTGAGAGGAGAAAATTGAAGGTTCTTATTATATATTGGAATGTAAAATTTGGATCAAAAGAGAGTAATTGAGTCACAAAAAAAAATGACATTGAGATTATAAGCACTAAAATGTTACTACAAATGGTGAACCAACTACGGAAGGCTAGTTGATATAGGCTTTAGTTTCGTAACAAAACGGTAGCACACTTTTTTTGTCAAATGGAAGAAACAAAAGGACAGACACCAAAGCTACAAGCTAATGAACATAAACAAAAGCATAAAAAAAATGAAGAAATTTCAAGATAGGATCGAGCCTGTCTTGGTCTTTATGTGGCTCCGCCACTGGGGATCATGATTAAGTAATAGATAGAGTGGGCTCATTGTGGCTGAACTGGATTGTCCAAGGTCATCAGAATTTGGCTGGAACGATAAAAACACACAGAAATTAAAGGATACAGTGATGATGATGATAGATGCATCAAGAATTCAATTAACAATTTAATAGTTTGAATTGACATATTAACATATTGATAAACACAGAAAAGGATATATTGATTGACAGTTGGCATGAAAAAGAAATAAAGAGGTTGTTTGGAAAAACCAGTTTGTGAGATATTTCCGTCCAGATTTCGGGTCAATGTTCATTGAGATTGTCAAGGAATGTTTTTCTTTTTTTTCCTTTGTCTTTGCCTTTTACCTTTATATATATATATTTTTTTTCTTTTTTCTTTTTTCTTTTTCTTTTACTAGTATTTGCAATATTTGACGTTTGGTTAAGCTGTTATTCTTTTTTATTGGATACTATTATTTCCCTTTAAGTCGTTGAATTGAAATTCTAACGATAAAAAGATGTTTCTTCTGGCAAAGAAAAAAGGATTAAAAGATGCCATTTTAAAAGGAAAACTCATTTAATCCTAAATTTCTGCTTATCCATTGAGGTTGAGGACCTCTAATCTAAACTATTTATTATCCCACAATCGACACCAAACTGTTTAAGTTTATTCAAGGTTTTACAAGGCGCGCTCGTAGGGCTGCGGGCAAGAGCAGATGTGGGGACCCATACCCTTTTTAAATTTTAATTTAAATTTATTATATAACATATAAATAAACGTCTATTTATACTTAAAAAAAACATAATTGTATTGAGTTAAATTACCAAACAAAATGCATAAAATTACCAAACAAAATGCATATAATATAAAGTATTAAAATATATTAAAAACATGAAGTATTAAGTGTTCATCCAAATTTTAATCGGGACGGTAATTAGCCGTCTAGCACCAAAATGGTGTTAAGCGAAATTTTTTAAAACAACGGCTCTATTCAATCAAACAATCAGAAATAAATAAGTCGCTTCTTTATATACCATTTGTTATTCCACAACCGAAAACAAGCTATTTTAGCTTATAGTGACCTACCCTTTACTCATTTTCCCATATTACAATAGAATGGTGTCAATCGGTATCAAAAGTTTGGTGTGCACCAAATGTTTTTTATGGTAAGCTTGCAATTCATAACTAATTCTATATATCATGATGCAACAGAAAAATAAATATAATTAATTTACTAGTGATACAATGTAAAATACAACCCAAAAAGGCACCTACCAACATATAAAATTATAGTTTTAAAGAAAATAAATAAAACCCATGATCACATCATGCTAGGAGCAAAATGCCAAATTTAAAAATCTTTGGTCATCTCTTCATCAAGTTAGTGTCTTATTACTCTTAATTATTTTTATTTTTTTATTTATGATTACGTAAACAAAAACGCTTTTTATTTGTCAAAAAATTTTCACATTTCCGTGAACACTTCTAAATGTGTAATGCTAGTGAAATTAAATTTGGAGACAAAGTTTTAAAAATTAAAAAACATGTAAGTTGATAGTTGATTTATTATTTCAACGTTTAGTGACACATTATGTAATTTACAAATTTAGGCTCTCTTACGTTCCTCTTCTCAAATAAGCCTATAATAATTCTGATTGTAGTTGCACCAAGAGACGAGCAAAGATCGTGAAAGTAGTGCTTCCCCACTATTATTTATTTAATTTTGTTTAAATAATATTGCGCGTGTTATTCGGGTGCCCGTTAACAAACATCCTCTGTCTGTCGCTCTCTCCGTGCCCAGAGAGTCAAGGCTCATCCTTTTCTTCGTGCCTCAATATGTTTGACAAGTCTACGTTGTGATGATTGGTGAATGGTAGTCACCCAATCCCGATCCCGATCCCGATCCCAATCCGAACCCGAATCCGAATGCTGATGCTTCTGCTTCTTGTTTCTTCTGGGTTCCTTTGATCAATCACTTCTTCCTCCATCATCCTGCTTTCTGCAACACATTTTCCGTCCCCTATAAAAACTACAAACGAGAAAGAACCAAAAACCCAGAAAACGGAGCTGAGCATTCATATTTCTTCATCGAAAACAAGAACCCCAGGACGAAAAGAAAGAACAGAAATCGGGTTGTTTCATGGAAGATGAAGTCCTCCTCTGTAAGCACGGATCACCTGTTCATCTTTCACTCCCTTAATACTGATATTGTAATTTGTAATTGGTAATGAACATATTGATTATAAAGACAGATACTTGTATGCTTTTCTTGTTTTTATTGGGATTTTTCGGGCTGTTAGATATATCGAATTCATCGTTCCTTGTTCGAATTCATCTGCACATATTTTCCTGGCCATTGGATTTGAAGCTACTGAGCATAATTGAATAGCGGTTGGTTAAGAAATATGATGAGGATGCATGCTTTCTTGTACATAATTGATCATCACTTCTGTTTCTTCAATGAATTTTGTAATTATTAGTTTAATTTATGATTAGCGTTCAGAAAGTAACAATAATTAGGTAAATTAGGACATTTGTTCTAATTTCTTTGCAGGTAACTTGGTTACAAATTGTATTTTTTACCTCTTTTTCCAGCCATCTAAATTGTTTTGACATGTTTTCTCCACTTTTTCATTGCCTTCTCTTGTCAGGTTACTTTTCGTGCAGATTCGAGAAGCGGAAAATCGTGTTTTTGTAGTATTCTCCCGGCAGCTTCTCTGCTGTGTATATTATTTCTCATAGTGAGTGCATACATATCATCATCAGATTACAAAGAGGTATGTATGTATGCGTATATGTATACCAACTTTTAGTCCCGAATCCAATCTGTATTTTCTGTGTTAACTTCGATATCTAAGCTTATAAATTATCAGTTTACTGGCCTGAACATTGGAATTGAAAGTTGAGTTGGTGTTGACATAATCGCTACTATTTCGCGTCCTATTGACAGGATTCATCGTCATTTTGGAAAGTCACAAACAATTTGCAAACTCTAAAATACAAATGCAAGGTTTGTTTATCATTCAGGTTCCATACATCTTTCCTATCAAATGAGTTGTTGTGATTTATTACTTATAACTTCTTGTATCTGTTTTAGAATCAAGATAGGCCTTACGGAAGCGAGCCACTTCCTCGAGGTATTATTGCCAAGACTTCTAACCTGGAAATGCAGCCGTTGTGGCATGCTAAAAAGGTAAGGTTTTTGGAAACGAAAGCTCCCGAATCATTCACATGATGATTGTGTAACTTTGCATCCTGCTGCTCCAATTGACAGTGCTGCAGGCTTATCTAAATTTTTAACTGTTACAATGTTTGCCCCAGAAACCTTCGTTTAAATTGTTGGAGAAGAAAGATGCAAATTCTTCATCTAGTTTGTTTGCCATGGCCGTTGGGATAAAGCAAAAAGATCTTGTTAGTAAAATGGTCAAAAAGGTATGTCCTATAAAACAATGCTCACAAAGGTAGTCCAAACTAAGTGCTGCTGATAATTCTTTTCATTGTTCATAGCTCTTTACAAGTAATTTCTTTTCGCTCACGGTGTTTCAGTTTCTGTCAAGTGGTTTCGTTGTGATGCTCTTCCATTATGATGGCATCGTCGATCAGTGGAAGGAATTTCAATGGAGTGACCAAGTCATTCATGTATCTGCAGTCAATCAAACTAAATGGTAACTAATTGGTCTTACTCTTTATCTTTGCATGCCTGAAACCAGTTAAGTCAAAGCTGCAGTATTGAAATGTGATTTTCTGGTTGATGCCTAGGTGGTTTGCGAAGCGCTTCTTGCATCCTGACATAGTTGCGGAATATAGTTACATTTTCCTCTGGGATGAGGACCTCGGAGTTGACAATTTCCACCCCCAACGGTATATACATTGTTGGCCGGCTGCATCTCTTTTCTCAACCTTGTACATTATACCGACATTAAAACTTGGAAGCTGCTTACTGGTTCCTAATCCCATTTTGTCAACTTGTTATTTAACACTACTGTTAGGTACGTATCCATTGTTCAAAAGGAAGGGCTTGAGATATCACAACCTGCACTGGATTATTCCAAATCAGAGGTGCATCATCAAATTACTGTGCGTTCGAGAGGATCGGTAGCACACAGGTCTCTTATAACTGCTAACTGATGAACTCCCTTGGGACATATTGTTGAATGTTAACATTGTTTTAGCAAGTTGATATCAGTTAATTTCAAACAACTTGATATAGTTCATGTTGCATCTGCAGGAGGACTTACAAGTCAAGTAACAATGGGAAAGGTTGTCACGAGAGCAGTACAGCTCCTCCTTGCACCGGGTAAAAACTGTGTTTCCATTTGATTGCTCAAGACAATTCCATTAGTAATTTAGTATTGTAGTTGCAGAAGTCATCCACTAAAACAATGCAATGCATTTTCTGCAGGTGGATAGAAGTGATGGCTCCTGTTTTCTCTCGAGCTGCCTGGCGCTGCGTATGGTATATGATCCAGGTGGGTGTGTTAACTTATTTCTATTGTCCTGCCTCCTGGAACTCAACTCAAATAGCTGTTTTTCTCTTCGCGTGAGAGTAGAGTCAATGGCGGCTTAAATTGCACCGGTTTGATTTTGTTAATTGCAGAATGACTTGATTCATGCTTGGGGACTAGATACGCAGATTGGCTATTGTGCACAGGCAAGTTCTTATACTTCCTCGATTTCCTTTGCCCCGATCTTCTGCTGTTTGCGGAACAAACAGACCCGCATTCTTTGTGTGTTTGATTTTGAATGTATATGTAATGTTGTAATAGGGGGATCGAACTAAAAAAGTTGGGGTTGTGGATGCCGAGTACATAATCCATTACGGCCGCCCCACACTGGGAGGACCCTCAGATGATCAAAGTGATCGGGTGACGAAAGATAAAATTCGTTCGCAGGAATCGTCACCATCATCAAAATCTACAAGAAAGGGCCACAGGGTTGATGTAAGTCTCTTGACGGTTGACGCGATAATATTGTAGTTAACATGTAGTCTTCACTGGATTGATTAATCCGTTTTCTTTTCTTCATGTTGTTAATGTTGCAGGTAAGGCGGGAATCGTACAACGAAATGAAAGTGTTCAGAAGGAAATGGGAACGAGCCATCAAGAATGATAAATGTTGGATCGATCCCTACGGGTAGCCAGTAATTGATTAGTGCTTGAGCGCTCGTATCCTATATATGAATATCGTCATCCATCGTCCTTTATTTGGAGGAAGCTCAGAGCTCAGAAGTTGGTGAATTTGGAGGATCATCATCCAAAGCAAGGTTTTGAAGTCCCCTGAATTTTGGCCTTTTTTTTACGCAGTTGAAATGTAAATGTGAATACAGAAATCAACTCCACTTTATACTTGTGAGAGGCTTGGCTGGCCGGCCTCCTGTATATTGATGACAACTCCTCCTCTTGACGCTGATGATCTTGTCGTACTAGCGCCATTCGATTGAGCTTACAACGTTGCCTAGAGATGGCTTGTGGTTTAATTGAGGTTCCTTCTGTCATGAGTTACACTACTACTAGTACCACTTGCTAGTTTTGAGTCTACTCAATCGACTTGTCATACTGCCCTAACCAACTGGACTACTACTCGTTTAGTTCACTAGTCAAATGAATAAATGAAACATGACCTCAGTTAGACCAGTGACCAGCAAGGGAGGGAAGTTGAGAGGAAAACAAGGGCAAGCACTATGAGCAGCACATGGGTTGTTGGCATGTCGCCCCATATAACTAGGTCATCACAATATTCACAAAGAAAGTCAATGAGATTCCCTTTATTCCCCCTAAACACTCTCATCAAGACACCAAAATCAGATCATGTGGCTCGCTGCCCATGCCTAAAAGGACTCTTTGATTCCACAAGCCAAATGCATACCGTCATACGTTTTAACATTCTCGCATGACAGTGCGTGTTCAACTTAAAATACCATTACAGTAGCATCCCCGTTAGATGTAAGCTAAAAACCCTAAACACAAACTTTTGGTGCATTGAGACTTGCATTTCACGCAACAATCTACGCGAGGATATAGAAAAAACCAGAAAATTCCAAGCAATAAAAGTTATGCAATTAATATCCATTCTAAAACTACCACCATCGCAACATCATGGAAGCAAAACTTAGTGGCGATGGCTTAATTGCCCCCCATACCCCCACCCAACCCAACTTCCAGCATTAATATTCATCACACTAACTCATCCCACCTACTGTTCGATTAAAATCTAATCTACTTAATTCTCCAATCTCCACCACCAACAATATCCAATCTCCCATCTGTTTCAGACAACTCAGAAGCCATAGCTAAGCAAGGAGAACTCTCTCTCTCTCTCTCTCTAAAGTATCTATATACCCAGTGAAATGCTTGAAATTACAGACAGAAAGCAACAATTTATAGCAGATGAAATGAAACCTTCACAATCTGTAAACATCAAGTGGAAAACTAGTAAACATTAAGTGGAAGCAGCAAAAGAAAACATTAGCAGCAACCACTTTCATTTAAAAACATGAACTAAAACTCATCACAAATTAATAAAATATCAGCACAAGACTAAAATAATAGAACATAGAAGCTGAATCTTCATCCTTGTCATAGAGCAGCTCTATTGACCACTTTTGGAAAAGTCAATAAAATATCATTGAGAACCCCAAATAGCTCCATTAACAAGGACAACGTTCCCTAAAATCCTCACAACTATGCTAATCCTATCTCCAGGCACTGCTTATTGCAGCATAAAAAAAATAAAAAATAAAAACATTGGAAAATTATCCCACTAGATATAGAAATTAGCTAACCTGGAAATATAATAAATTTCATAACTTATAAACAAACAAATCAAGAACAGATATTCTTTTTTCCATCCAGGCTCCCAACAAAATCAAACATTACCCCTAATTCAACAATTTAATTATAAAATATAGAGAGGAAGAGTTAGATATGGCATCCAAAGCAATTACAGGTCTTGGGTGTGAAAGAACAGAAACCAAAAGGCCTGTTTGGAATGTTGCAATTGATGGCATAGCAACAAGGAGAAGGCAAGCAAAGACCTTTGGCACCTCCACAACAAGTACACAATGCACAAATCCGAAAGCTCCCCAACTTCCTTCTGGTCTCATTCATCACCAAAGTCTTCATCTTTTCAGCTCCAATCAGTGGCACAAGTGGCTCCACAGCTGCAGACCCATTGGCCTTAAAAGTTCAAAACAAACAAACATGCACTTCAATTCACAGAAAACCCAGAAAAAAAAAATCATGACCTATTTGATAAGAAAATGTAAAGGGATCTATGAAATTGAAAGGGCAGTTGGGGTCTTTGAAGAGTAACACTGACATGGGTTAAGCTTGCTGCTTCAGCAGGGGAGATAGCAGTAGACAAAAAGAGCAGCAGTAGGAGGAGAGAGAAGGTGACCCCATGAGCATGAGCAGGCATCATGAATTGTTTCTTGAGATGTGTGCACGACTTTGGTTTGTGCTTTTGAGACTTCGAGTGGCAAAAGGTGATGGGAACTTAGAAAATAAAGGGTGTGAGCTGGGAAGTCGGTCTTTGATCTTTTTTTTTTTCTTTTTTTTTTCAAGAGGCCTTTGATTTGTATTTGGTGGATCATAAATGTTACAGTAAAAAGGGTTTTTAATGGGTATTTGCTTTGAGTTGGTGTGATTAGGTGGAGAGCTAAACTGGGTTGGGGGCGAGGAATTTTGGAAAATCAAATGTAAAGAAAAAGACTAGAGAGCGTGTGTACTGTGAGTGTTGGGTTTGGGATAAGTTGGGAGAAAAGGGGAGGAGTTTTTTGCGATAACGGGTTTTATCTTAACGTGTAACTTGAATGTGCATGTCTCTGTCCAATACAATTATTACGGCGGTGGCCGCACAACCCATTTCCATTGGTGTGAATGTTTACATGTGGAGCAAGTTTTCATACCTCCCAAGGATGATACATTTAATCGTTAAATTTGTTTCTCATGAATAACGATATGTTTGGGGATGATTTCGATGAGTATGCGCATGGGTATTTCATAAATCGAAATTTTAAGAACGGTTTTAGATATGGTTATGAAGATAAGGGTATTTTTTGGTCAAATTTTATTCTCCAATCATAGTTTTTGGCATTGGATGTTGATGTTTTATGTTAGATTCTTGATTATATAATATTTCATTTTAATTATAGTTTTTCTTTATATTGTTTGATCTCATGTGATTAAAATATTGTCTTCATTAGTTATGAGAAAATAAAATAAAATAATTGATAAAATAGGATAACATGTTAACTAATAAGGAATTCGTTACTCACCTTAAATGATTATGGTCCTTGTAGAATAACCCAGTCAATAATTTGATGGCTAGGGATATGGATCATTTTTATGATTATGGAGATATTACGACGCATCCGTCTTGGATTGAATTGTTGTCATCCCTACTTACATGCAACATGATGTTATTGCGACAATCTTTCATCAAATTATATGACAATCGGTGATAAATTTAAAATACCTTGAAAAGTGTAATTATTTTACTGCGGTGAAAATTGTAATTATTTTACTGCGGTTCAAGTCATTCGCCTTCTTTGGACCAAGAGTATCTCCTTATCCTCATTGTACAACAGTGATGGGATGACAATTTAACCCCACAAATTCGATCCCCGTAAATAATTGATCCGAACAATTCGATTTCAAAAATTAAATTTTATGTATTTTACAGTTATGAATAACCATCAGTTAAATATTAAAAATCTCACTGGGCTTGCCCTGGCCTGACCCAATTGATGAAGGTTGTAGCTTTTTTGTATTGGTAGATGACACCACGACGCATTATTGCTTGGATATGTGCAAAAAATAGAAATTGTATTTGAGCACATGTGCTATATGCTAGTTATCTGCGACATAGTAATCATATGAGAATTGTATGTTTGGGTAAAAAATGCAGGTATGGGACAGATATTGTGTGATTTTTTTTTTTTGGTAAGAAACCGTGTGACATTTGATATAACAAAACAATGAGTATCACTCATGACTTTTAATTAGTTTTGTAAATTCGTACATAAATTATCGTTAAACAGATTTGTTGTTACTTTTGCTCCACTTTGGAGTTTTGAAAATTAATGTAAGACTTTCCATTGTTATTCTCGAGGGTGGTATCTAATTTAGCAATATTTTGAGCCTCACTACTTTATTTTTAGTTTTCGGCTTGAATATTTTACTAAATATACAGTTGTTGCTATATATATCGAAAAACCGCTTTCAAATACATGCTAATAGAAAATATTTCGTGAAAATTAAAAGTTTGCATTTTTCACCAAAAACGTGGGTAACACTCACTATTTGTAGCCGGTTATGCAAATTCATACAGAAATCATTGTTGAATATATTTGTTTTCACCTTCGTCTCACCATAAAATTTTGAAATTAGTGTAAGACTTTTCGTTGATATTCTTGAGGGTTGAACCCCATTTTGGCACTATTTTGGGCCTCACTATTATAATTTTCGCTTACTTTTTTCAGTTTTCGGCTTAAATATTATACTAAATATACATTTTTTGGATCAAAGAAAAAAAAACACTTTCAAATGCCTTATAAATTTTTCCTTGATGTTCACGAAAAATATTGTGCCAAAATAAAAAATAAAAAAAATCATTTTTCACAAAAAACATGGGTGCCCATTTTGGCAATGCTTTGGGGCTCACTATTATATTTTCACCTTAAATATTCTATTAAATGTACATTTGCTTCTTAATAAATTGTAAAACCACTTTCAAATGCGTTATAAACTTTTCCTTGATGCTCACATAAAATATTTAACAAAAGTAAAAAAATGGGTTAACACCCACATTTTTCTAATCGATTTTAAGAACTTTTACCACATTCGTTATAAGCCCAAGTTAGAGTCATTCTATTGGTTTTCATCATTTTTTCTATTTTCAACTTTAAAAATCAATGAAAAATAGTTTCGGGAACTAATAAAGGATAAAATCACATGCAAAGGTCTTGCAAAATTTTCGTTAATACCCATGCAAAATATTTCCTAAAACTAAAAATTTCAATTTTTTCACAAAAACTAGGTTATAACCCAAGATTTCCAATTGATTTTGAGGACTTTTACAAGATTCATTAAAAGCCAAAATTTAAGTCACTCTAGTCGCACCATATGTTTTCTAAAATTAATTTAGGACATTCCAAAGATTTTCGACACCTGGGGGGCTTCGCTATTTGTTTGTATTATTTTTATATTTTTTCAACTTTAAAAATCAATGAAAAATAGCTTCAGGAGCTAATAAGGGATAAAATAACATGCAAAGGTGTTAAAACATTTTCGTTAATACCCACGCAAAATATTTCCTAAAACTAGTTTTTCACAAAAACTGTGAGTTATAACCCACATGTACCAAAGCGATTTTGAGAACTTTTACAAGATTCATTAAAAGCCTAAATTTGAGTCACTTTAGTCGCATCACATGTTTTCTACAATTAATTTAGGACATTCCAAAGATTTTCGACACCTACAAATCTCGGTGGCTTCTCTATTTGTTTATATTATTTTTCTATTTTTTTCAACTTTAAAAATCAATAAAAAATAGTTCCGAGACCGCAAAATATTTCCTAAAACAAAAAGTTTCAATTATGAGTTATAACCCATGTTTTGCAATCCATTTTGAGAACTTTAACAAGATTCAATATAATCCAAAATTCGAGTCATTCTAGTCAGACCACACGTTTAATGAATTTAATTTAGGACATTCCCAAGATTTTTGTCACCTACAAATCTTTTTGGCGGCCTCCTACTAGTTTATATTATTTTTTCTATTTTTCAATTTTAAAAATCAATAAAAAATAGTTTCGAAACCTAATAAACATTAGGATCACATCCAACGGTCTTGCAACATTTTCCTTAACTTCCGTGCAAAATATTTTCCTAAAGTCCTGCTCAATGGGTGCAGAAAGATGTGATCTCTATGTACGCAAAAGGAGGTAGGTTCGACGCACACAAAACGAGACAAAACTACGTGCACGCAGAACAAGGTGAACCCGAACTCACATAAAACGAGACAGGGCTCCGCTCATAGAAAATGAGACGCATTTCTCGCGCGCAAAGCAAGACGAACTCGACGCACAAAAGAATGCGGCAAGTAAAACAAGACGCACTCCACACACGCTAAACAAGACAAACACGGCGCACAAAAAATAAAATAGGCTCTGTTCATGAAAAACGAGACGAACTTTTGTCACGCTAAACGAGGCGGTCTCGGCGCATAAAAAAAAACAACTCGCAAAATGAGATACTTCGCGCGAACGAATTGGGGCGGGCTCCACTCAAAGAAAACAAGATGGGCTTCTACACACACGAAACGAGACGGGCTCGGCGCAAGGAAAATGCTCTTTTTAGTCGGTTTTCCTCCACCATATCTGTTGTTAAGTTAAACCAGTGTCGGACATTTCGGGATTTGGGACAAGACAATGTTTGCAGATGTTTATACAGTGCAATGCAGCAATGTGAAATTCACAAGGTTGAATCTATCAGATAAATGCATCTTCAGGACAATTCTCTGTAAACTTCCGGCAATTGGAAATCATTTTACAGATATCAACTTGCAGATATCCCTCAAAATATTGTCAATGTAAATGGCTCGTTTTCGAGCCGCTTTTCACTCCTCTCTGTCAATGTTGTTATCTTCTGCACTAGGCATCTGTCTAGGCTCTGACAATGAAACTCTCCTGGGATTTGCTGATCCTGCTTCAACTAGTCCTGATGATGCTAAATTTAATGAAGCCGGCCCCGACGTCGAACCCAACAAACGCCGGGCTGGGGCATCAGCCGAAGATGACGCAGACAGATTATAAGTGAAGATGCCCATAGGGTGGTCAAACTTGCAACTTGGTCCGAACTTACAGATACCGTAACGAGAATAGAAGATGCACAAAGGTTCTCCCTGTTAAAAAGTGTACCAGATTCATCGTGTAAAATATCAACATTAAAGCTTGAAAGATAAACAAGCGCACACAACTATTTTCGAAACAATAGCTCAAGCTTATAACCGAACTCCAACAGTAAAAGCAACTCACCGGTCGTAAAGGAAGGCCTATTGGACTCAAAACACAGTCTGGAGCAGGAATTAACCTCTCCATAGGATGATGGAACCTACAGACTGCACCAAACTTACAATCCCCGGTTTTCATATAGAACTGGCACTCAGGCTGGCCAGGTCTCTCGGGAAATACATTTTCCCTCTGCAATGCATAGAACCCTACAGGGATGGAACCGGAACGGTATGGAGAAAAGCCCCCTTGAGATCCTGAATTTTCTGGTTCACCTTGGCGTGAAGTTCCATACATCTGACTATTTCCCGCTGTTTGTTGCTGACTCTCTGCAGACGAAACGGAGCCAAGCTGGCCCTGCAAAAATTGCCAACAAATAAGCGTATTGATTCTTCCCGGGGAACTAGCGCAAGTATACTAGTGAACTTAAACTCAAAAGCTGCTGCATTACAGCTTTTCTGATGGAGTGCAATAAAAGAAATTGCAAACCATTCGATTTTCATCTTGTTTTCTTCTCATAAGATAAATTTTCAAACTATTATTCTGCAACTTTAATCACAAATTAGATGACACAACAAGATCAACAGTTTTAAACACACATGCATATAACTCCGATTAAATTGATTTCGAGACAAACAATAATTAGTTGCACATCATAAGGTAAAACAACTGCATCACAGCATTTCGCACAGAGAGGTACAGTTAAGCTTACACTGTATGTGTTCCATCCTGGGACTGATACCACTCCCTGAGGAACAATGAGAGGTGCGTAATTTGATGGAGCTTGCCAGCGTGGACTGGGAATAAAAGATGCTCTCGACCAATTTGTAACTCCTCCCGCATACGACTGCTGGCCAGGAGTAGTAGGAGATTGGACAGTA
This sequence comes from Pyracantha coccinea, assembly GCA_028566515.2. Lineage (NCBI taxonomy): Eukaryota > Viridiplantae > Streptophyta > Magnoliopsida > Rosales > Rosaceae > Pyracantha > Pyracantha coccinea. Next base: position 291,698 of record JAOTRO020000025.1, on the reverse strand, counting down.
GGATATACAGGAGAGCCACGCACTGAAACCATCATATTAGTAGGTTGGGGATGGTGGAATTTACAAGTGCCTCCGAACTTGCATTGCCCAGTTCGTAAATAATAGGCACATTCGATCTCATTCTGCTAAAAGTAAAGAACGAAAAGTTAGGAAATTTATCTTACCAACTAAGATGCACAGAAAGATCTACAAAACAATCTCCAAAGCAGATATGTATAGACATTTACAGATCTACAATATGCCTGAACGAAAACTGTGCAGCAAGTATTGTTCAATTATACAATTATTTCAAATATACAGATAGTATACAAACAACATTGTCTCCAACACATATTCAATTATACAATACAGAAGTGGAACGCTTGGTCCTAAGACGAAATGGTTTTTCCTCTAGCATATATGCGGTTCTTAAATCATTATTTTGTGTCACACTACTTCTAAAATTTACCACACCAACACAAATGGCGTTTGTTTTCGGTCCCTTGTCTGTCCATATGCCACAAAAAATAAACTACAAAGTAAACATTCAAGTATGCAAACAGAATCGAAATGTGCAAAAGAGGTGAATGGCACAATAATGAGATGAAAACAGGAAATCGAACCGGTCGAAGTGGATAGCCTAAGATATTTAAGGCAACTCTTCCAGCGGTTCCCGCCTTGTCTCTAGGATGATGAAACTTGCATGTTGCTCCAAACTTGCAGGTTCCTGTCTTCAGGTAGTACTGCAGGGAAGTTTAACAAATATCATTAGTAAGTCAGACCAAAATTTACACAACCAAACGTCCACAGAAATACATGCCTGACATTCTGGTTGTCCAATTCTTTCGGGGAACTCTCCCTTCATCCTTGCAGCGGCAATAGCCTGGCAATAAACAGAATCTTGGTATATAGACATATAATTTCAATCAAAATTTAATGAAATAATTAAACATTAGACACGAAGCATACTACTCTTGTGCTAAAAAGTATCAAAGAAAGATTAAATATTACTAAACTAAAAAAAATGGAGTAAACATGGTGAAACTATACCAGCTTCCGGTTAGGTGGATGATTAAAGCGACAAGTTGCCCCAAATCTACAAAGTCCCGTTCTGATGTAATAAGAGCAATCTGGCTCTCCAGTTCGCTCGGGATAGCCCCCGGCTTCCATTGTTTCACTTGATCTCAAATTCATTGGCCACATTGCATCTGAAATAACATTTCATACGTAAGTTCATTACACTGTATCATACGAACATATCAAAACTCAAGTGAAAGGCATATTTCCGACGTGTCCATTTCGTCTGCATTCTGTTCCTACTTGTACACCATAAGAAGACAATTAAGTAAAGAAATTGTGCCTTAAAGCTGCAATTAGATTAAATTCTTCGTCTTATTGTTCTTAGAAGCCAAATCACACAACATTGACATTGCATTTTCTGTCTAAATTGGTTTTGAAATCACGGTTATCGTCAATCCCTCCTTTCGATCTTCATGCTATAACAAATACCGTATTTGAGTTGTCACGGGATAGCGAAAACTTTCATTACCGACAACTCCAAATTCTCTAAATAGCAACCAAATCGCATTCAGAACACGTTAAAATTTGAAAACAAACAAGAGGCAACATACTGTAATAATTCAAGAAACGGAAAGAATCACATGAAAAATGAAAAAAACATGCGAATTTAAGTCCTGGGAATCGAAATTGACGAAGCAGAATAAGATTGAAAGCATTGATCACATATGGATTGAGGAACTGAAAGGTCAAAGGGGACAATTCGCGTCGGCGGAGGCAGCAAACGTGATTGGCAAAACAAGGAAAAATTGGCGAAACAAAGGAGAAACAGAAATAGAGAAAACGACAGTTACTGACAAACAAAGACAAATGTATGTGTGTTGTTTTATGTAAGAGAGAGAGAGAGAGAAAGATGACCTTGCGTCAAGGAGGGTGACAGTGAGGGAGCGTCGGTGACGGGCGCGGCAGCACGAGACATGGGAATTCCGGCATCGAAGTCCATGGCTCCAGTCGCCGGCGAGAGAGAGACAGTGAGTTAACTCGTCAGCGGCACCACCAACACCACCGGGTCGTCACTCTAGCAAACCCCACCGGAATTATCATTCATTCACTCACCCCCTCCCTCGCACCCCACAACCCACCTACCCGTCACTCTACTAAAATCCCCCTCTCAACGATCAGACACACACTATCTCTCTCTCCTCTCTCTCCCTCCCTCTCTCTATCTAAACCAGGCCACACCCAGACCAAACAAAAAAAAACAGAGAGCCAAAT
>JAOTRO020000025.1:245360-260546 GCA_028566515.2 Pyracantha coccinea | reverse complement strand
AAATTCAAAAACCAGCCACAGAAAGCTCACATGCATGATGCTTCCATAAAAAAGAGCGGCGATGAAGAAATCCATTGAATCTCAACGAAAATGACACGAAACTTTCCTTTATCTTTTTGAAAACTTAGAGATCGAATGTTAGCCTTTATTTGATTTTTACAGATTGCTCACCAAGGGAAGTGCCAGCAACGAGATAAACTTAGATGTTGGTCTAATGAAGAGAACGTTCTTTACCAACTCAACTAAGATTGACAATTTTTCCGGCTTAATGCAATGGACTTTTGTCGACAGAATAATATCTTTTTTACTAACATGTTTGATAGCGCAGACCTTATGTTGTTCATATCTATGTGGATTTTTGGAAACGATCAAATATTAAACTCAGTCCGACCTTATCCCAACTTCCCATTGGGAATCCTTATTTTTCTTACTGCCGTCATCAATGTTATATCTGTCCAAGTTCTCTCTTTTTTTCTTTTTTTTTGGTCAATAACATGATATTTCAAATTACTTTAATTTAAAAATAATAATATTTAAAATCAATTATGTTGAAATATGCATAGCTATTTGGTTTTTATAACCTATAAACCAAACAAATAAAAAATTGACATCTACTGAATGGTGGGTATGGTTTAATTTGTTTAGTCAAAAAACTAATTTTCTCTAATAAACCCTGAGAGATCTCAAACTTAAAGAATGGTGGCTTTTGAATTACACCAATGGAAACTTCCAAACACCCTCCCAAATTATGGCTTTACTAAAAACAAACCAACAAACAAACAAAAAAATAGCAATAAAAAAAAACCTAACAAGGGTCAAAACCGAAATTAATTATCACACTTTTTTTCCTTCTTTTATCTATTTCTGATTACGAGATTAAATAAATTATTAAAAATTAAAAATTATGAAGAAATAATAAAAAGAAAATGTTATTCACACACCATTTTTTACTCTTACACACGCTTATTAATTTATGTACACTAATTTATGTTCAATTCATTCGATCGAACAATTAAAAATGTAAAAAGTGTGTGAAAATGATTTTCGAGTCCAATTATTATTTGTAATATAAAAAATGGAGGTAAAAAAGATTATAAGAGGTGCCAGAAGATGAGAAGACAAGTCCACAAGAACCTCGAACACGTTGGAAGAAAAGTTGGAATCCGAAACCAAATCAAAATCCAATCGCTTTCACATGAAAACATGAAGCCTCAGCCCCCCTCCCTCAACGGCTTTATTTCCTCCTCCCTTTCCCTCTCCAAAACCATGACCTCCGCCTCCTGCTCTTCTATTTCGTAACACCAAACGCCTGCGCTCTGCATTCTCTGTTGTTCTCTGCGCGTATTTTGGAAGAGAGACGAACCAAGAGAGGGATGAAAGAGCAGATGAAGATGAAGAACGACGAGTACGACGACGTTTTGGAACCGCCCATCAATTTCTCCATGGTGGAGGACGGCATTTTCAGATCCAGCTTCCCGCAGCCTTCCAATTTTCCTTTCCTCAAATCGCTTAATCTCCGATCAATCATGTAAAGTCTTTATCTTCTATAAGCATTTTATTCGTGTGCATGCATCTATCGGTCCGTGTGTGTGTGTGTGTGTTTGAAGGTTGCATTGCGATTTGTGAGGTGTTTGGTTGCTGAGAAAACCGAGGGAAAATTGAATTACGTTAGAAAGAAAGGAAAATATTGGAAAAGAAATATCTTTTAATCTTTGTTTTTGAGTTTTTAGCGTAGATTAAGTGTTTTTGCATTGAAGAATCTGATTAACGTCTGTGATTCGTTTGAAGAATTTGTTTTTACTTTTGGACACCGTTTGATTGCCAAGAAAATCGAGGGAAAGAAAAGCAAGAAACTAATTGAGAGTTGTCTGAGTTGTTTCTAGAGAGAGGAATTACAAAAAGCAAAAAACTTTTGAGTTTTTGTAAGGATTCTCATGAATTTCCTGGTGACTAAACAGAACAGAATCAGTTTATTTGCTTTAATGGGAATATAGCGTTTATTGTGATTAATTCTGGTTTTGGAGCAGATATTTGTGTCCCGAGCCGTATCCAGAGGAGAATTTGGAGTTTCTTCGGTCTCAGAATATTCAGCTACTGCAGTTTGGAATTGAGGGGAAGACGGTATACTCTCCCTCCCTCTTCTGTGATTGTTTGTCGAAATTGTTCAGTTTAAATCTTTTTGTGAGATTCATATATGCTATTTGTTTGCTCCTGATATATGCTTACGTGAGCGCACACATCTGTAAATTTAAGATGCATTATTGCAATTATTACGTTTTAATTGAATGGGGAACGACATGCTTGGCTGACATTTGATGGGATATGGGCTATGTTGTATAGTGTGTTGTGTTGATATGTTTATGTCCATGTCTATATGCAGGAGCCTTCTGTATCTATTCTTAAGGATACCATCCTGGAGGCTCTGAAAATCCTCATTGGTACTGGGCTGATATGACAGTTCTGCCTTTCTTTTTTATATTTAACTTTGTATTTAATTTTTAGTTTACACTTCATAATTTCTAACTGTAACCTTTTCGTGTTTCTAGATGTGCGAAATCATCCAGTTTTGATCCACTGCAAGCGTGGAAAGGTAAGTCTTATAAGTTCTATCCATCATCAGCCTGTCATAATTTGTTTTACTTCAACGCAGTGTCTTATGATACAATACTTGTTTCTTCAGAAGTCATTTTAGCATTCATTTCAGTGTTCAACAAATCAAAATTAGTTTTTCAAGAACAGAATTTAGAGTGCATTACCGTTCAAGGTGATTTGAGATTTTATTTTCTTGAACGATATGGATTCTCTTTATTCAAACAATGTAAAAATTTCGTTCTTGTTGTTGATCATTGTTGATATTATGGCGGGATGTCTAAGAAAATAGGATTCAGCTTTTAAAAAATAGTCTCTGTCATTTCCCAAAACGGGCTGGCTTTGCTCAGGCTCTTACTGTTTAACATGCAAAGCATCAGAAACTGAATGCCGTACTTTTAACTATTGATGTATTTGTTATCAGTGAGAGATCTTTCCTTAAAGAATTTATCTTTTGCTGGCATATAGTTTATCTGTGTTTCTAGGTTTCAGCCAGGAATCATTTTTGAATGGGCTGAAAACAGTAACCTTCTCCAAACCTCCATGATAGTATAACCTCATAAAACAACAGATGATATACCCGAAGTAGTGTCACATTAGGGCCTCCCTTGAATTTCAAACTGATATGGCGATATGCACTTTCTCTTGTTAATGACAGGAACTTTTAGGATTGTAACAATTTTTGGGTTATGGCAGTTCTTTCTCACCTTTTGTTTGCAATTTTGCTGTTACAGCATCGGACAGGTTGTCTTGTTGGTTGCCTACGAAAATTTCAGAATTGGTGTTTGTCTTCTGTGTTTGAGGAGTACCAGCGTTTTGCCGGTGTGAAGTCTAGACCAACAGATTTGAGGTTTATAGAAGGATTTGACATAATGCTGCTGAGGCAGTGCCTGTACAGCATAATCTACCAGTATCAAGGTTACGGGTCGAACAAGAGGAGGTTGTTATACAAAGAAGACAATTTACAGAAGCCCCAAACCATGAAAGTTTGACACACAGCTTTCGGAATCGGAGTTGGAGGGCCCTTATTTCTTTTCCTCCTGCTTTGCTACTAGTCTCACTTAGACGTACATCGGTTTGTCACTGTGGTGTATAATATGAGTCCACGGTGTCATCATCGTTAGCTACTTTCGGTAAAAGATCGATTCGGAACTATTTCTTTTGGATTTGGTCTTCCATTGGCATCTCTTGGAGCAATGTGGATTCCTACTACTAATTTGTTTATTCTTTTAGAATCTCTCTCTATTGATAAAGACCTTTCTACTTTGTGAATGTTATTTACCAAGCCTCTCTCTCTCTCTCTCTCTCTCTCTTCAAGGGATAAGTGCACTATTGCAGGTTTTAAAATTTCAAGGGCATCCTTAAGGTTTGGACTTATTCTCTCCACATCAATGCTCCATGAACTTGAACTTTCGAACTCCTTTTTTTTGGTCCTTCGACCTTTTAATTTCGTTTTGAGCTCTCTAAATTTTTAGTTTGTGCTAATATTCCATCGAATGTCAATTTCGTCATTATATTTTGTTTATTCTATTGTGCGCGTATATGTTAACAAATTGCAAAACTCACAAGGGAATTAGTATACATTTTACACTACGATAATTGAGTTGTCATAAAAATTAAGAGAAACTGAAACATAATACGTAAATTTAGAAACTTGTAATGTATAAAAATTGACATCCAATTCGACATTACAATCGTCAAAACATACCGGTTAGAGGCATCGACACGACTCAAAAAGTGGTTAGAACCAAAACTTATAATTCATAGACATCATGATCGTTTGTTTTGAGTCAAAAGAATCATCAACCTTATTCGCCAATGGCCAATTACAGAATATACGTCCAAACTCTGTTGATCCAACCAAGTCCCATACTATAAGAACCAATGAAAGCCGAGCACGTCACCCGAGCTCACGTACATCTGAGTACACCAAGTCATGGCGAATGACAGATAAACCCTATATATATACTGAGCCACAAACACCGCGCACCCACACACTCTCTCAATCTCCTCGTAAGGTTAAGGTCCTCTCCGTCCGAGTGTCCGACCGTTGGAGTTAGGGTTTTCATCTCCGCCGTCCGATCAAAGTGATCGTCTAAGATGACAGGCAAAGCGAAGCCCAAGAAGCACACGGCCAAGGAGATCGCCGCCAAGATCGATGCTGCGACGACCAACCGCGGCGGTGGGAAGGCCGGGATAGCTGACCGGACCGGACAAGACAAGGGAGGACACGCGAAGATGGAGTGCCCGCACTGTAAGATTACGGCGCCGGACGTGAAGTCGATCAAGATTCACCACGAAGCTAGGCATCCGAAGATCCCGTTCGAGGAGGAGAAGATTGTGAACCGCCACGCCAGCACCAGCACCAGCACCCAGGTGGCGGAGCCGGTCAAGGACGCTAACAAGCCACGCCCCGGCGTCCGTGGAAGCCTGAAGAAGTAAAATTTCCGTTCAAAATCGAATCAAATCAACCAAAGGAACGGGCTTTCCGGTGCTTTGGGGGGTAAAATTACTAGAATGGGGTCGGAATGGGATTGGTGCTTGGTATGGTTGGGAAGTGGGTTTAAGGTTATTTTGGGTACTTTATTTGGAATTTTATGATGGGATGTATAATAGTTTATGTGTCTGCTTTCTATTATGCCTAAGATGATGATCAAATCAATGTTTGAGAATTGATTCCATGTGCTTTTTAAATCAGTTTCTTTCTTGATGTTGTTGATCTTTGATCGTCATCAATGAATAGCATATCAAATATCAGTGGTGGTTTGAAGACTCCGATTATTGTGTTGCTGTGTTTAAATGATTCCAACAATTTCAAATACAAACCCCTTTTCCAGTCTTTGTTTCCGGCGCCGGAAAACGGAAGTCTCCTTGATTCCGGTGGCGGAAACCAGAATCCTACTATTTGGGGATGCATAGAATCTGTGAAGTATGCAATTTGGAGCATTTGGAAATTGAGTTTTTATATGTTAGTTATCTGAGTGGTATAAATTGTTGCTCCAAAGACTTCAACTTGAAGAGAAAACTGTTATACACCATTGAGAGAGAGTGAGAGAGATTGATCGAGTTGAGCAAGAAACCAGTAAACCTTTTTGTATGATGTTTTATGGAAAACAAGGAGACGAAACTGTCTGCAATGGAAATTTTGCAAGAAAATAAAACCTTTAACCAGAACGAGGCGAGCGGGAAACCAATATCTGCCTCGGCTGATGACTGTTTAGAAGCAAAAGAACAGAAAAAATTATGATGGATAACCTCCCATGACCCTGTGATAGAATAGCGATGACGACGACAATGCTGCACTTGACCGATCCATTGTTGGGAAGCAGGCATCATAAGGGTTCTCATCCTTCTGCTCTTGTTTAGGCTGTAGGAATCTTACATCGATCTCCTGCAGCTGCTGTCCGGAAAAATAAGGCTGTTCTGGACAAACTGATTTTCCGTTGTTGAAATCATAACTGGCGAGAGGGAGGTTACCGGAGAGCGGAAGGTTCATAGGCAGTGAAATTGGGAAGTCTGGGACAACAGAACCAGCCTGATGAGCCACATTGTGATTAGCATGCATTCCGAATGAGGCATACAGCATGGTATTCTGCGGAGGAGGATATTTCATTTGGTAAAGGGAGGAAGCTCCAAATTTCATGTCATTACTGAAATTCCCGAGAAAACTAGGCCTCATGTATTTGTCATGGAATTCCGGTTTTCTATCAAAATGAGGTGCAAGATCTTGTACTTGTGTCTCAGGCTTTGGAATATTGGTATTTCTAGGTAATGCCAGAGCTGGCTGAGCATTGGCAGTAGATGGGAGTCCATTACCGCTACTTGAATTCATGTGATTACTGTTTCTCGCTGCAGGCACTTCGTGGTTGTGTTTTCCCTCGTACGTTGTAATTACGAATTTCAGATCGTGGGAGGCCCTTTCCACGTGCTTCCTTACTGAACATCCCGCACTTGTGCACTTGTAATAGCTCCTATAGGATGAAGAATGACAAAAAGATTAACCGGATACATGGAAATCTTTATGCAAACGAAATTGTGAAAACACGGATTATGAGCTAAAATCTTAATTGAAGAAATAAATTACACCAAGAAAATGCCATCCTCTGTCCTTCTTCTATATTTTTTTAATGAACTCTTCTATATTCACAACTCCGTAGAGATCCACACTAACAAGTTCGATGAAATGAGTGGGTGACAGAGAGGAAGAGCATACCTGGGGTTTGGATTTCCTTTGACAACTTTTTGCCCATACTTCCGCCAGCGATAGCCATCATCAAGTATGTCAATTTCGCTCTCAATTTGGACAACTACTCTTGGTTTGCGGACATCCCTGGATGCAAAATTTGTTTCAATCATGCAGCTCTCCTTCTTTCTGGAAGCAAAAACCAATGGAGAAGATTACAATCTTGTTCAGTCATGGCGTCCTGGAAAAAGATAAATTTGAGATAGACAGAAATTGACTTGCCTCCTTTTTGAATCAGATTCTTCATCATCTGCATCATCTCCAAGTGATATGCTTCCTTGGGTGGCCTGATCATCATCATCATGACTAGCAAGCGTGGATGAAAGCTCTGGAGTTTCGGCTGATTCAAAGATATTCATGGACTTCCCTTGGGTAGTTGAAAATGGATCAAAAAGCTCGGTAACAACAGATGCTGATGATGTCCTTTCCAGACCGTCAGGCCTCCCATCGTAGCCAACTTTCCTATCCTTACAGGACTGAATATTTGTCCAAACTGGCCCACCTTCAACTTTGACAGCAGCCCTACTACCTCCACCCATCTCTGACATGTCATCATAAGAAAATGATGGTCCAACCGATGCTCCAGCTCTACGGTTAGGCTGAGGTTTTGCATGATTATGAGGAGCTCCCTTGTAGATGATTTCTGTTATTTGACCATCATAGGATCGTTCCACCTTTTTCTTCACCTGACAATTTGGATGCGTGCATTTGTAATAACTCCTTGGATATTCACTACCTTTTACCTGTTTCTGCCCATACTTCCTCCAATTGTATCCGTGTTCTGAGGTCCTTACCATTCCTGCAGATGAGTATGACCCTTTATGCTCTCCTTCTGAAAACTGATTTGTCCCCATGTCCTCCCCATGAACCGCTTCTTTGGGAAGAGAGTTTTGATCACTAGCTGCGCTGGAATGAGACATTTGCAAGTCCGCGCCGTTGGCATTCATAATCACACCACTGTTTATGTTCCTAACATCAGTGGACGGATCCACAGCATAGTTCGTTGCATTAGCTTCTTTGGAAAAATCCATCTGGAATTGAAACTCCATTGGTTGTTGATCCAAAACAGGAGCTTGGTAGTCAACAGTAGATCCCTGAGGAACAACACAATGGGAAGATACCAAACTCATGCAAACACAACCTCACAAAAAACTCTTAACATAATTTATTGGTACTTTCAGACACGAAATATGTACCCTTGGGAAACTTATCAAAATCACTCCCCCCTTGGACGTTTTGGTTTAAACAAGTACCATTGGACATTCATGATTTGAAGATATGAGGACGCATCTTAAGTTGAAGCATTTACCTGATTTTCAAAACTAGAATAGGCCGGCCTGTAACCATCATCTTCACGAGTTCCTGATTTCAGCAGCGAGCTGTTATCATTGGGAGGACGCAATGGAAAAGTTCCGGTGGTGGGAGATGGAAACGCCTAGAACAATACAACAATAGAAGATCACATATCAAGCAGGACGTCCTAGACAACATCACAAAGAAAGAAAAAGCTTTGGACTTTGCAACTCTCAACATCCATGGTGTTCATATGCCTTGTAGCTTTTGGTGATTGTATTTTGAACCAAACAATGTCAAAGCAGAGACTTTTGTACAAAAGTGCAGAATGACAAATTCAGATGTTTTACTTCTCAATCTGAAAAAACCAAATTATAAATGAACAAGGTAAGTTAATTAGTTCCTTTTAACACAAGTCTTCTAGTTAAATAAGCTAATAAAGATTGATGAGTAGCACCCAAATACTAAAAGAAGTAAAAACTGTTATTCTGTTTGCCATTTACTTTCACCCTACTACCAATTGCTTGCAACCAGATGCAGATATACTACGGCGGTTCAGAAACCCCAAAGTTTACAAAAAAACCACGTTTCCTTGATCACACTGCGAAAAATTCTATGGTGCTCCGTAGTATTCTATACTCCGAGGTTTTTCGGACTAAACAAAGCCCAGAAGAATATACAGTCACATACATTTAGCTCCCAAAAGAAGAAAAAACCCAACAAAAAAAAACCATGAAAATTAACAAAGATATAAAAAAAAAATTAAAAAAGAAAGAAAAGAACGAAAAAAGAAAAACCTGAGAATTGGGGACCATCACGGGGGAGTCGAGCAGAGCCGTAGGGCTGATACCAGACGGAATAGTAAGGCACGGGGACCTCGTCGGCGGAGAATTCAAAGGGTTGGTTGTCCTGACACGCACCGTGTTGATCCTCTCCGCATTGAATCCACACTTGGCTGCCCTCCTCTCTGCAATGCTAATACTGCTCCCTGCTCCACCACTACCACCACCGCCTTCTCCTCCTCCGTCTGCTTTGCTCTCCGTGACGGCGTCGTCTACTCGCTCCATTGGTCTGAAAAATCCCTTATTTTTTTACACACACTGTATTTTTTTGTCTGTCTGGTCGGATTTTCCTGCTAGAGTGACAAGGCTGTGACTCTGCCTCGCCATCTAACTGTAAGACCTTTCTAAAAACCCTGACTCTGGTTTTTGGTTTCAGCTCCTCCTCCCTGAGTGGTTGCGGAGCTGAAACCTATTCCTTGTTATTGTATCGAAATGAAAATTAAATTAAAAAAAAATGGTTTGATTCAAAACTCAGGAAACGGAAAAGGCTTTTTTGATCAAGTTTCTATGTCTATATTTATGGTACAAAATTTATGTGTGTTTCCAAGAAGAACAACAAATGGATTTACCAGAGAGAGAGAGGAAGAAGAAGAGTAGGAGAGAGAGAGAGAGAGAGATGGGTTTATAGTCCTACGCTGGTTAAAGCTTTTTTCGGGAACGACACATCTCTTCTTATCAGAAACCATGAACTTCAACAAACTCCCCCCAAAATCCAATACGTGTTATTTCTTTACAATGTTTTTCACGTAAAACTAGATAAAGTTGGTTTCGTTTCTTCCTTTAAATTTCAATTAAAATTTTTCTTTGAGAAATATTGACAAGAATTTCTTAACATTTTGACGCAATTTTTGTAACAATATTATAAAACGATATGTCAAAAACAAGAAATGACGAGGGGTTTATAAAAAATCTCACTGTAAAGTGAAAGAGTCTCCTTAACTTTTCTCGTTTTCTTCAAGTTTCTACTATTTTTATTGCATTATTATCTTTTAATTTCATGGTTTGTCGACTATAAAGTCCCATATTTTGGACACTGGATGATCAACAAAAAATAGTCAAATACTATTTGGATTTGATAGAGTGACCATCTAGATTTTAGTGTCAAATTAAAGGATAAGTGATTATGAGTTTTTCTGTCACCATGGCAAAGAAAATATTTGTGTCAAACTCTATTCAAGTTTTAACCTTATCTAATTTATAGCTTGAATTCCTTTTAAGTTAGGCATGTTGCAACAATACTTACCAAGTATTATTTACTTAATTCTCTTACCAAATACAGTAAATCCATTTTGCTTGGCACATTTTTTTGTATTATTAGTGTTGTTTTATTTCGATAAGAGAAATGCTAAAAAGACTATCTCAAAACGTGAGACTCTTTATGGATTCTCTATCTCTTCACTGGTTAATGTTAATTTTTGTGTCAACATTATAAAATAGAGAGCTTTAGCATTTCTTTTTTGATAATTTAATAGGTAAGTGTTGGGAGTTCGAGACTTAAGCGTGGGATTTGGTATGCTAATGGCTAGCCACAAATCTTGAGAAGCTGGTTTGTTTTTTCTATATAATCCAAAACAATGAGTTAATTCCTCCTCAATTAACGTACGTTTTAGCCAACCTCGCTAAGCTTAGGTTTGCCTTCCAACGCTAAGTAAACATAAAACAAGTATAGTATTTTTATGTAACTAAACCAAAAAATTTACTCGCCACAACTACTACTTTCTTAACGGGTTGCCATGAACACAACCTATTAAGTTAACGAGTTTATGTTCACCAATAATCCCCACAAGAACATGCACCATCCTTGAAATGGTGGAATCTATGAGCATCTCGCATTACAATTTCCCTTCGTGTAACCTTGGAGATAAACTTGGAAGCTGTATGACAATCCCCACAAACTCTCAGATTCTTATTTATTCTGATCACACTTTCCGGTCCTAAATTCAACAGTCCGAAAACTATTGCAAGCTTCTCACTATGTGCATACAACATTTTCTCCTTCATCTCTTCCTCCACATCATGCAGCACAAAGTTCAAATCCGGCTTGTACCCTTCTTGTCGAATCCTGTTTATCAATTTCTCCAACTCCATATAGATCAAATCCGATTGAGCATGCGAATGATCTCCTGCCACAAATGTGTAGACCTTGTTCTTAATCTCTATACTGGTGTGACCAGCCACTTTCCTCACCCCTCTTTGTTTCATCAAATCTCTAATCTCATCAGCATCTTTTTGTTTACCAGAAGATGCATAAATATTGGACATTAGAACATATCGCCCTGGGTTCTCTGCATCTAATTCGAATAAATGTCCGGCTGCAATTTTAGCCAGTTCTGTATTTGAATGAATTCTGCATGCTCCGAGAAGTGATCCCCATACACCAGCATCTGGCCTTACCGGCATTCTCTCAATGAACTCAAAGGCTTCATCCAGTCGACCAGATCGTCCCAAAAGATCAACCATACATGCATAATGTTCGGGCCTTGGTGTGACATGAAAATCCCTACTCATGGAATTAAAGCAGTCCCATCCCTCGGCAATCAACCCGCCATGACTACAGGCTGACAGCACTGATAGAAACGCAATGTGGTCTGGTATTATAAGAGCCTTCATCTGATGAAAGAGGTTAACTGCTTGTCTTCCATGACCGTGCATCCCATATCCTGAAATCATGGTGCTCCACGAGATTATATTTCTTTCTTGCATCTCATCAAAAACCCTTCTAGCATACATCAAACTTCCGCATTTAACATATAGATCAACTATAGAAGTTTCAAGCGCAATGCAAAAGCTGAAAAAGCTACGAATAATAAGTCCATGAATCCAACGCGCTTGCTGAAACGATGCTAAACTTGAACAAGCGCGAACAACACTTAGAAGTGCCACCAAATCAGGGAGAACCCCTTGCTCTCTCATCTCTTTAAATAGCTCAACAGCTTCAAGAGGCAAATCAGCTTGCGCATATGCTTCGATCATGGATGACCAAGACACCAAGTCCTTATCACTGATCCTATCGAAAAACACCTGAGCAATATCCATTCTTCCGCACCGTGCATACATTTGCATTGCAGCATTTTGAACTGAACGGTCCAAATCAAGTCCATTATCGGTCACAACTCCACAAACCTCACCAGCATCATTCTCTTGAAAAACACATGCCATCGCGTTCAAAACAGACGCTCTGTTGGGTGTAATTTTCTCATTCAACATCATTAAAAAAAATTCCCACCCATCCTCAAAGCACCCATTTTGCGCGTACACCCCAATCATCGAACTCCAAGAAACCACATTTCTCTGGGGAATTTTATAAAACACCTTCCGTGCAGTTTCAACCTGCCCAAATTTCCCATACAATCCAATAAGTGAATTACCTACAAACACATCTAATGCATACCCACATTCAATCACATCTCCATGCACCTTCTTACCCAATCTCCAATCACGAGCAAACCCACAAGCCTTAATCACAAAAGGGAAAGTAAAATGATCGGGTCTAACACCCACGTCCCACATTTTACTGTACAGAGCAATGGCTTTGTTATACAGGCCATTCTCGACGAAGCCTCTGATCATGACATTCCAGAGGAAGACGTCGGAGGCGGAGGAGACGGCGGAGAAGAGGGTGTAAGCGTGAGAGGGGGAGCCCAGAGAGGCGTAGTGGGCGATAAGGTTGGTGCAGAGGAAGAGGTTGAGGTGGAGGTGGTGGGTTCTGAGGACGGCGGCGTGTAGGGCTTTGAGGGACGAAAGGGTGTTGCATTGCTTAATCAAGGAGATTATCATGTGCTAATTACGCGGGTCTAGTAATTTCAAATATTTCAGAAGCAGAGTCGGGGGCGAGACGTCTCGCGAAGAAGATGATGCTAGGGAGAACCGAAACGTTGTCGTTTGATCAACGCTGTCGCTTCCTTCGGTGAAACTGTGCGTATATGTGGATCCCTTGCTGACTATGGTTTTCTTTTTCTATCTTTTTTTTTCACCAGAAGAATGAGATCAAATCTTCTGGAGTGTGGTTTTTTTTTTGTAGCCCTAACAATTCAGGTGTTTATAAATTTAACTTTATTCAACTGGTTACAGAGAGACCACACTCATTTTGAGTATAGAAAATTTGATAGTAGAAAGAGTTAATGAGTTAGACGGTTGGTTGTTAGACAAAGTGAAATCATGAACTAGATGGTTAGTTGTTAGACTGAGTGAAATTAGTGGAAGTCGAGTATAAAAATTCTTACTTGAAAATGAATAAAAATACCGCTAAACCCCAAACCCTACTGAAAATGAGTTTGCAAAGTACATATATCATTCTTACCAATTTTTTATGTTTACTAACATGAATTTAGTAAATAGTAACGCGTCATAATCATGAATTTATTATATCGAACTCATCAGTTTAATATATTGAACTTATGAGGTCGATATATTAGAATTACACTCAAATTTTTCAGTCTATGAGTGTGATTACTATATGAGTTTAACATATTGGTTTACTCTTAAATTTTTCGGCCTACTATGAAAAACCTTAGTTACGCACACTCTATTTTATTTATAATTGTTGAATCGAATGAATCAAACAAAATCGGTGTTTAAAATTAAACATAAATGGACCAAAGCTAAAAATAATGTTTAAAAATCACATCATATTTACAAAACACTAAAAGAGAAGTAATTGCATTCAAGGTAGGTTTTTTTTTTCATCAACAAGGGGAGCCCAAAGCT
The DNA here is from genome assembly GCA_028566515.2 of Pyracantha coccinea. Classification (NCBI taxonomy): domain Eukaryota; kingdom Viridiplantae; phylum Streptophyta; class Magnoliopsida; order Rosales; family Rosaceae; genus Pyracantha; species Pyracantha coccinea. The sequence continues at coordinate 246,872 of JAOTRO020000025.1, read as the reverse complement.
TTTTAAAATGAGTGATGTCATCCACATTTTTTTTTAATCTTTTACACATCTTTTTCAACTTTTAATCGTTGTCAAATGAATTGAATTATAACTATCAGATCAAATAAATTGAAAAAATTAAAAGACAAAATTAATAAGTGTGTAAAGAAGCACCACATTTTAAAGTTAATATATATATATATATATAAACTGTTATTAGCACTCAAAAAATCTCATTTTACATTCCTTATAAGTGTATTTTTCTTTCTAATTATAGAACATTTGGAGTGCAAAATGAGATTTTTGAAATGTCAATAACAATTTAGATCTGTCAAGTTGCGCTCTTCATTTCCTCTCCCAAAAAGCTCTCCCTTTTCCAACAAACCCTAGACGTCACCCTCTTCGCCACCGGCCTCTGGCTATGACTGGGGGCCGGTGGCAGCCTCTCCCATCCTTTTCCTAGCTCTTCCTCCCTTCCTTCCCCCATCTTCCCCTTCTCAGCCATCCTCATCCCCTCACCATTCTCGTTTCCTCGCACCACCTCACTTCGACCCCTCATTCCCGAGCTTTCATTTCCTCATCTCCCTCCCCCTTGCTTCTCTCCCACCATTTTGGGTGCAGATATACATGGATCTATGCCCTATACCCCAACCCGGGCCTTGGCCGTTCAAGATTTTCTTCGATTGGTGCTTGTTTCCTAGTGTGGGGTTTAGATATGTGTTGTAGGTGGGCTGGATCCCCTTTTATCAACTCGGTTTCCATGGTGGTGTCTCCTTCCTTGGCAGCTTCGGTGCTCTCCGCTTTGGAGGTTCAGCTTGGTATGGGAGCTTGGCGCGTTCGTCTAGTTGGGGCTCGGGTCAGCTTGAGCGTCTTGGTGCGGCTAGGCTCGTTGCGGTTCATTTTGTTGTAGCTCGGCTCTTCTCGTTATGGCTCGGCTCTTCTCGTTGTGGCTCGATTCGTCTCATTACGGCTCGGCTTAAGTGTGGACGTCAGCGTCTCACTGTCCAGATTTTGTAGGTGATCTAGGCTTGAGCGCCTCGATCCCCCTGTTTTTGAGTTGTTCATCGGATCTTTCTCGGTGTAGTTTAGTTCTTGTCGCCCTTGTGCACCGCGGTGACTCTGGTGTTTTGGCTAATTTGGTCTTGGCCTTTGTGTGTTGTTATTGTGAGTCTCATCTGCTAACAATGATTTTGTTGTGGTCTGGCATTTTTGCGATGACTTTTTGTGGCCTCGCTATTCGGCGATGATCGTTGTGTCTACCGGTATCTCTCTATTGCTGCTATTGTTTATTGTGACAGATATGTACCGGTAGTTTTGTGCGCTTGGCAACTGTGTGATTGAGCTTATGGGTGTCTACTAGGGGTTTAAGGTTATTTGTCTGCTTTGTGCAAATTCATTCCAGATCAATTTATTGGTCATTGGAATTATGTACCCACTAATACTCTGCAATTGCTTAAAGGCTATGCTATCGTTTCTGGTCAAAAAAAAAAAAACAACAATTCCAAATAGGCTTTTTATTCAAAATAGTCTCTG
>JAOTRO020000025.1:205487-217007 GCA_028566515.2 Pyracantha coccinea | reverse complement strand
ACCAATACTGCTTGTATATATCTTATCCCGCATGAATATATATATATGTGTGTGTGTGTGTGTGTGTGTGTGTGTGTGTGTGTGTGTAAGATGGGAGGGCAAACCATATTATTGTCCTACAGATCAGAGTTTCTTAATTGATCCTTATTTATGATATGTAGACACAAAGCTCTCAAGATTGTAGGTAAAACGTAATAACCCACATTACATTAAGAGAGATTTTGAACTAAAAACTCGTGGATTACACCCGAAAACTCCTTCGAATGAGTTGAGTTGGATCAGTCAACCACACAAGTCCGGTTTTCTTATTTAATTAATATGTCTGAATCCTGATGATGAATGGATGTCTGTATATTCTATTTACGAGATATCTAAAAACCTACGACGTTATATATGAAATGTCCGTAAAAATAAATTATTTTAGGCCATATTTAGAGAGCAACTTACATATTATTGAATAAGAGACAATTATGTGGAGAAAAACTTATACTTAACAATATATTATTAGATAAGAAACGTCATATGACAGTAAATCCGTTAATTAAGTCTTTCTACATTATCTGATCCATTTTATAAAAATAACAATTTTACCGGACAAATCATCTCCAAACATTCAACTGTCTGATTTCAGTTGAATAATTACTTTATTAGCTGCATGGGTGGGACCCTAATGTCCATAAGTTTATTTTATATTTATACAATAAACTCTCTCACTTTTACCAAAACTATCATATCTTATTTAATTTTTGTTCTTATCTCAGACATAATATTGAGTAAATGGGTATCATAAATATAATTGAATACGAGTAAAACGAGCATTATTATGTTATTTAAGGGGAGCAAAGCAACTAAGTATTATACATGCAATAAACTTTGACAATTATGTGACCCGAACGACTCACACTAAATGTTTCTCTCTCTGCAGAGTCTTTTCTTCCCTCGGTTTCTCTCTCTAGAAAGTCAGGTCCTACTGTAAGAGCGGGTATTATTTTTGCAATCTTATATATTTCAGTTGCCGTTGGTCGTTGCGATTATTTCTCACATGGAAAGCCTCTCTACTTCTCTCCTCTCTCATTCTCTCTCCCCTTCATGTCCTTCTCTCTCTAAAATTGGCTCTGTACCCATTTCCTCCCTTCTGATAACATTCACAAAGATGCTTGCTTTATGCAGAGCCATGAGCTGAGCTGCCTGCTCTGCCCTTCTCTATCTGTTGCTCTGCTCTAATTTTGGGTATTTTCTTCTTTTGGTTCCGTAGAATTCAAGTTCGATCAGAGAAAGGAAGGGCAGCCCATTGGGGTCGTGCAATTGGTGAGCTTTCTCGTCGGATTTGGGGACAATGATTCATGGTGAAAAAGTGGGTATTCCGAAATACATCTTCTTACGTAGATCTGCTTTCCTGATCTGAAAGGTAGAGAGAGGGGGGTTACTGAAAGAGAATTGTGTGTCCATTTCCTGGAAAAGTAAAAAAAATTCAAGTGATTGCTGGCAAAATTTGGCAATTTGATTATCTGATCAAAAGTGAGTGAATTTAGTGATTTGATTTGGATGGTTAATCAGAGGCCGTGAAATTGAAGGGCGTTTGCGACGACGGATCCGTCAATAAAAAAGAGTGGGGGGTTGTATTGCTCATCAGCTGGTCTGGAGTGCCTACTAAACATTATCAGGGCCCTGAGAATGGGTTCCTGCTTGTCTGCAGAAAGCAGGAGCCCTCTGCCCGATTCGCCGTCGTCTCCCTCCTGGGGAGTCCGGCGGCGGAAGAGCTCGAAGAAGAGAATGGGCTCGAGAAATTCTTCCTTTGATTACCGCCGGGAAGAACAGCTGCACAGAATTCCCGAGAGAATGTTCCTCAATGGGTCCAGTGAAGTTGCATCTTTGTTTACACAGCAGGGCAAGAAGGGAACCAATCAAGATGCCATGATTGTCTGGGAGGTAATTAGCTATTTTACTTCACTCGGTTGTTTTCATTTTCTATATATTTTTGTGCAGCTTAATTAATATATTAACTGAATGATCATTTTATATCTGGATGTAAAATTTACCTGTGCAACATTTTATTTCTGATGTCAATCTTCAGCTTTTGTGCTTCCTGTAATTGTTCTTAAAGAAAAAATGCATTCCTTTTATCCGTTTGTATTGGTTGGCTGCAGTTTGTCCAACCTATTTTTCCAAAAGATATTATTATCCAAACTAGCAAGCCTTAGTTCTGTGGTGGCAGTTGAATTCTTTGTTTGATCGCTTTCCTTAGATATCGCAAGTCCCTGTTTGCAGAGCAAATTGGCTCACCATCATTGTCAATGTGTTCATTTGGCATATATTAACCTTCACTTCAGATAGTTTGATCTTTTTTCTATCCGTGTTTTTAAACTATTATATTTTGTCTTCATGTTTGATCCTTGTTCTCTGAATGTTACGTTTTGAGATTTTGCTGTGATATATGTATCTTAAGAGGAAACATATCCAGCGGTGAACAATGTTATTATTGCCCAATTTTTTTTAATATGGATTTCAGAATTTCGGTTCAAGAACAGACACAGTTTTCTGTGGTGTTTTCGATGGGCACGGTCCATTTGGTCATATGGTTGCTAAAAGAGTGAGGGACTCTCTTCCTCTGAAAGTGAGTGCAAACTGGGAAGTGAACATAGTCAATGATGAAGTTCTCAAAAAGATCAGCCTCAACACTGCAGGAAGCTTGAATTCAGATGATACTGCTTTTGAATCTGTTGATGAAGATTTCAGGCCCTCCGTGGATGTTGCTGAAACAGAAAAAAACCCTGAGATCTTTCAGACACTGAGAGAGTCCTTTCTGAAGGCTTTTAAAGTTATGGACAGGGAGCTGCGAACAACACCAAGTATCGATTGCTTTTGTAGTGGGACAACAGCAGTAACTTTGATTAAACAGGTGCTTTCATATCCTTTGCAAAGTTGTTCTAATTTATTATTAATTCGGGTGATATGCTCATCTTGATCATGCATGTATTGGCGTGTTTCTTAGGGTCGGGATTTATTCATTGGAAATGTTGGGGACTCCAGAGCCATTCTGTGCACGAGAGATAGAGATGACACTCTAAGTGCAATTCAGTTGACTGTGGATCTCAAACCAAGTCTTCCAGGTATCACTCTTTCTCTCTTCTTGGCTTCTCCTTTCTCGTAATAGTTTCCAGTTTGCTAGTTTTCAAATTTGGTTTATGATTTTGGCCAGACCTGATCTGGTCAAATTTCTAATGATGCTTGATACATGGAAAAAATATATTTCATATCTGAACATCTTCTTAACAACACAACAAAGAGTTTTGGGAACTTCAATCACACCCTGACATGAATATTTTTTAACTATAATTCTACGCCAAAATAAACACACTTTATTTTGGTGTAGGATTTATATTAGAATTATGACTATATTCATCATTTTTTTTTTTGTCATGCTTCGTTAGTTTCTGGATCTATATATGAAACTTGGGACCAGAAATAAAGAAATAATTTCTCATAAATGATAGAAAGTGATTTTTCCTGGTACATTGGATAATGGCTTTCATCTACCTGCAATAGTAAACAGGGAATGCTCTGCGGTCAACTGTGGTCTGCTTGCTAGCTTCTTGTGATTAAGTTGTTTCTTAGTATTTACCTGCTTTTTCCCTAATTCTTCCTCGCTAACAGCGGAAGCAGAGAGAATACGGAAGTGTAGAGGGCGCGTTTTTGCTCTTCAGGATGAACCTGAGGTTGCTCGAGTCTGGCTGCCAAACAATGACTCTCCTGGTCTTGCCATGGCACGTGCTTTTGGAGATTTCTGCCTCAAGGATTTTGGCCTCATCTCTGTGCCAGATGTATCCTATCGGCGTCTCACGGAGAAGGATGAATTTATAGTCCTGGCGACAGATGGGGTACGTAGCCAGCTAATTTGAAGCTATTTTCTAAAGAGATATAGAACATTTCCTTTCCCTTCCCCCCTCCTATTCCTCCTTGTGCTCTTCGAATCTAAGATTAAAACTTCTTTGACAGATTTGGGATGTTCTCTCTAACAAAGAAGTGGTAGACGTTATAGCAACAGCCCCTGCACGTCCTTCTGCCGCTCAAGCACTGGTAGAGACAGCAGTTAGAGCGTGGAGACAGAAGTACCCAACTTCCAAAGTGGATGACTGTGCTGTAGTTTGTCTCTTCCTTGACTTAGACTCAAACATAGTATCAACTGCTGCTAATAACGGGTCAAATGAGAAGGAGCAGCCTACTACAGCAGATGAGGTAAATTCTGAAGATCTCTCGGAGACAGCTTCTTTGGTCCGCGCGGGGACTGTCCGAACTGCCGGAGAGATCCTTGCAGACGAGGAAGAAGATGAAGAGGACGAAGAAGACGAAGAAGAAGAAGGAGGAAGAAAGGAGAATGCTGCAGAGGAAATGAATTCGGAACCAGGTGTAGAGTGGTCGGCTCTGGAAGGAGTTTCTCGGGTGAACACATTATTGAATCTGCCCAGGTTTACGCCCACAAAAGAAGACAAGAAGGTGTGGAAGAAGGTTTGAATTCCCCTGTTTTTTTCTCATATCATATATTGATATCGTAATTGTTTTGTATTATTTATTCTTTTGCTTTGTCTATGTTATTCTACAACACATAAGTGATTTGTAGGGTGAAATGAAGGTTAAAATTTTGACCGGAGAGGTGGTGTGAGGGATCCTCCCGACTATATTAGCAATGTCTGGGGAGATTGGAATATTTTTTTGTGTAAAAATCCAACTCTCCGACTCTTTTTTCCTCCTTTGTTTTGAAGAAATTCATGCATTTCGACGTGTGGATAATAATTTTGTGAGAATGAATGAATGAGGTTTCATCTTAGTTTTCAGCTTGAATTGTCTTGTTTTTGTATTTGAAGAAGTGCCTGTCATGTTCAGATGTGGAGTAATATGTAAATATTTGCAATTGTAATGTTGCCCCAGTTGCAACTTGCAAACAAGATATTTTATAAGCTACTTGATTAGCTTTTCTTGTTATTATAAAGTTGTGTGTGTTGTTGGTTAGTTTTGAGTTTTGAATTTGCATTTAATTTGGTAATTGATTGGTGGAGATAAATGTAGCGTGCATATGTACTCCCGAGATTTTTCTAGTATGCTTTGGAGTATCCCATACACTCAGGTTTTCAGCCGTTAGAGTCTTAATTCAAAGATTCAATGATCAAATATCCAACGGCGAAAAATCCTAGTGTATAAGAGATTCCGGATCAAAGTAGAATTTAGTTCATATACAAGTTGCCCTAAAGTTAAAAGCTGGTGGGCTGTGGATGTTATTCATTGATTCCCTTTGACTTTAGGGAGCAACGGCAAAGCTTTGTATTTTCAGAATATCTTTGTCATAATCTAAACCCTGAATAGTTGCATTCGTTCATCAGGACCATCACTGAACTGACCTCAAGTACCAAATTAAGCACAACACAAACTGAATTTTCCAGAAAGATATATATATATATATATATGTATGTATATGTATATATATGTATGTATGTATGTATGTATGTATGTATGTATGTATTATGGTGAGGATTGATTGGAATCTGTTTATACAACGACAACGTCGGTACTTGAGTTGAGAGAGATATTATGATGGAGTGTTGTTTTCAATGGTTTAATTAATGTCGAGGAATTAAATTTGATTTGCAAAAGAAGATTATGTCCGTCTCACTCACAAATAGTGAAACTAATAACAAGAAGATATTTCCCAGATTTTATCGTGGAAAATATCATATGTGCATCAAATGGCTTGAGGTTAAAGGGAAGGGAGGACAAGACTAGTGTGTTTTCCAGTTGTTATGGGACCTCTTTTTGGTTTCTGTTTCTTTTTTTGTTTTCCTGCATTGATCCAAAAAAGAAGAGAGAGTATGAAATTCCTGGTTGAAACTCAATGAAGATTAAAAGTTGAAACTCAATGTAGTTCGCTTTCAACAAATGGAAATATAGAGAACGAAAGGAAAATGTGATGAAAAGTGAAAAGTGAAAATGAAATGGCAACTTGGTCAATGTCGTCGTATTATTGTCAGTCAAATGCGTTTTCCGCCCAAAAAGCGTTGGAAGAAGTCGAGTGCCTCCCGCGGCTTGTACTCTGGGACAGTGTGTCCAGCTCCCTGCATATGTTTACAGATTTATCTTTAATTTTGAAGGAAAGAAACATCTATATACCGCAATATTAATGTATACAGTAGAGGGACTGGAGACCTTGATGGTGAGAAAGGTGAGGCTGTTGGCATATCCTTGTAAGTAGCCGGCAACTTGGTTGTCAGAGGAGAACCAAGGTCTCCATTCGTCTACAATCTTATATCCAAGTGACGCAGTCCATGCCTCGCTCCCAGTGTACGGAACACACATATCATGGTCTCCACTGCAACATTAATTGTTTTTATTAATTAGCTGAATCCATATACATTTCACTTTAACTTAATTAATTAGGACTTGATCAATCCGTTAATATATTATTAAATACCTGTAAATAAGTGCTCTGTAACCTTGGGTTGTAAGATTTCGGTGGTAAGGGATCATGCTTCCAGCATCGCGTGAATAACTTAATCTATCTGTGCATAACTCCCACGGACCAGCCACACTTTCCTGTCATACGTCATTCACTCATTCACTCATTCATTCCTTCCTTCCTTCTTTCTTTTAATTGGATCATTAACTTCTGCAGAAAAAGAAAAATCAAGCAAGCTTACTGGTTGTGCATGAATTGCTTCCCTAACTTCTGGAGTGTTCAGCCATAGCGTTGCAACTTCATCATTCTGCAGAGAAATTATTTTATATCCAAATTAATTACTAAAAAATTAATCTTAAAATTGAGTTTTAAGAGTAACTTACGATACAAGGAACACCGGAATCCAGTGTCTTTGCGAGCTGAGGCCATGATGGGACAATGCCGTCTTCTACATTTGCTCGAAAAGGCCAAGCTCGGCCAAACATCCTTTTCCTCACTCCCAGAGGCTTCTCTGTCGTCTTCCCCAATTGCTGAAAGCTTAACGGTAAGCTGCTTGTTTTATTTCCTTTGGAATTTTTGTTATTATCAGTTCCGGGGCCATGGTAACAAGGCTCAAGGATGTCGTAGAGGTTTAGTTCGTCAAGAGCCTAAATAATCAAATTGTTGTGTTTAGATTACAATTAACAATGTGACAAGTTTGAATCTAATTAAATTGAATAAAAGAGCTAGAATTGCACCCTGTCAAGGGGTTGAAATTTTTCGTTGCATAGACTACGATTGGAAGGAGGAACATTAAGGAGGTCAGTACCACATGTGGCAACAACTTCCTGCAACATAGAGGCATCTCAGATATTTGCCTCACACAAACTTCTGACAGTGGAAATTCAGCAAGGAAAACCGAAAACGAAAACATAATGTGTGTGAGTTAACTAATTGATCACTACTCTAGCCAGCTGGCTACCTGAAAGATTTTTTCTGAAATGAGAGCCATCCCATGAGCAAATGGGACTAAAGCATTGGCATCGAATCTTCGGTCTGTGACTCCATTCCCCACCAGGTAACCCTGATCACACACATTACAAGTTTAACTACAATTAACGCGACGAAACGAATCAGTTTATATAGCTTAATTTTCTCAAGTCGACTTGACAGAATACGCACCTTGAGATTTAGAGTTGGCTTTGTTCCACTGTTTATACCTATACATAGATGGAGAAAATACAGTACATAGTTACACACCAGAAATTAAATCCAACAAATACATTATATACATATGCAATTCGTGTAATATTGTATTTATGTAAATACAAACAAATTAATTAGATATACCTTTTGCAATTTGAGAAGCCAGAGTTGGCACGTAGACTCCGGCATAAGACTCTCCCGAAATATACAACGGATTTGGTTGAAACTCTGGAAATTGCTGAAACCACTGCGATTGCATAAAAGTACATAATTCTTAGCAACAAAATATAAGAAACAAACGAAAACGAAAATATATAGCATCACAGGACAACATTTTTAATCCCCTTTGTAATCAATAAGCATATGATGATATGTAATATGATATTGAGGAGTAGATTAATTACCTGGAGGAGAAAGGCATGGGTATCAAGAGCAGTCTGGATATCCCCAGTGATATATTTGGTTTGGTTTTGAGAGTAAGAAAATCCAACACCAGCAGGAGAATCCAAATAAATTATGTTGGAAACCTGATAATTAATTAATTGGTTATTAAATTATGCCCCATAAAAAAGATAACGATGATAAAAACTAGTAAAGGGAAAACATGGTAGGCTTTCCATATAAAAATGTTTAATTAGACCTACCTTGGACCAGCTATAAGGATTAAGATGCAAAACAGGCAATGCTCCCTTCGGTTTTTCTTCTGCAAAATTGAATGGTCCTACATATACATAATTAATCAAGTAAATTAACCTAAAATATGATCTCATTTTCAAAATTAATGATGTCACATCAATTTTTGGCCAAAGAATAATAAGATTTTGTCACATGTCGCATATTCTAGATGATGGTATCACAGAGTTTCTTATGATCAACATTTAGAAGTCACTTTTTATTTTTGTAGTTATATTCAAAATAAATTAGCAGACAACAAGAAAAGACAACAATTCAATTGTGTGGTGCCAATCTGCATACAGCTGAAATGGACAACACACTTACACTAGTTGGAGTTGGTCTATAATTGTGTCTCCAGGGCACATATTATCTATCAGTTACAGTTCCTCTGATGCACACCAAGTAACTGATGACAAATAAATGGTCATATATCTTTGAATTTAGTGTAAGAGCGGAGAATAAATCTGGTTTTAATATTTTAATCTCAAATTTTTATATCAAATCTAATGGTTTTAATGTTTTAATCTTAAACATGAATCTTGACCCGGTGTGACGAAGGGAAGGAAGAAATTATTGTAATTTGTGAAACAAAAGTGGTCTTTTTATCCAATCGTCACACCCGTGACTCCGTGAGCAAGCTAACTGATAATAACGGGCCCCAAACGAGAAGATGGGCATATACAGCAAACATATCCACCAAACGTTTCTAAAAAAGTGTAGCAGCAGAAGCATCTCATGCAAAAGCATATATAATACAGACACTAGTCGTCCAGCTATTATATTATTATATATAAGATAATATGGGAAAGAAAAACAAACTTGTGGTTGAACAGAAATCACGGTTGAACAGAAATCACCTAAGTGTGTATATATATATTATTGAAAAGGATATAGAGAGAAAGAAACTAAATGATTCAAGTAGTTGTAGTGGTGTGTACATAGAAGAAAACAAAAAAGAAAGAAAGAGATCCAAGTGGAAGACTGATCATGTACGGTAGGGATTAGTTACCATGTTCATAGACAAATCCGTCGAAGCTAGAGCAGCCGGGTCCACCATTGAGCCACAGAACAACCGGATCACTTGCTGGGTTCCTTTCTGAAACTACGAAGTAATAGAAAAGATTCTTTCCATCTATGCTGATATATCTACACAATATTCAACAAATTCCCATCAAATTAAAAGCAGTAGTTCTAACATATAGAGATATATAAGCATAATATGTATATGTGTGTAATTATATAACTGAATTACCCAGAGTAGTGCTTGGATGGAAAGGCAGCATTAAAACCAGGAAGATGAGTGACAAGAGAGCTTTGAGGGGCAGCCTCAATGATGACGACCAAACTCACAAAAAGCATGCAGCAGAGTGATAGTACTGAGAATTTGGCCATGCCCGCCATGCCCGCCATGCCCGCCATGCCTCCTTCCTTGTATTAATCAAGAATTTCACAAGGACCTGCAGTTTCTTAGTAATAAACTTATTGCTGTGTTGATATATATAAAGAAGATGGAGAGGTGATAAAATCAATGAGAGGAGTACTCTGTATATACAATATAATTATTTACAGACAAGAAATTCGATATATGGAGGCTGGAACAAGAACAAAGGCCAAAATATCAATTTTGGGTCAAATTACTAGGAATTTTTTTTTGGCATAGCTAGAAATAAAGTCAAAAACAACTTTCACCAAAAAGTAAGACAAAAGAAGACAAAGGAGGACCATGCAATATATATGATAAAGGAAGATCCCAAACCACAAGACTTTTCGCTTTGTGAAGGGATGAGAGAACGTCTAAACAATATGTATGTTAAATCAGCTAATACTTTTGTCTAATATATAATTAAGTTGAGCTCTGACCAAAATAAAGAATAAATTTTCATAATACTATATATAGCAAAAGAGGTAAAAATTGAGCTATTTAATTGACCGGTGAAATTATATGGGAATATATATATATATATATTATTGTTAGTAAAAAAAGCATTTGTGTTTGGATGAAATCGTTCGTTGTAAACAAGAGTCGAAGAGAGAAACTAATTAACTGGCACAGAGAGGGGATTGAAGCAAGCTATGCTTTACGAGGGAGTGATTATATTAATATATGATAATTGATTTAGTGGCGATGGATACAACATATATTATACACACACCTGCTGTGCTGTGCTGTGCGGATACTGCGATATTAGATTTGTAAATTAGAAGGGCAGGGAAAATGATGAGTAGGAAATGAAGATCGCCGCGCGAAATCCAATGAAAGAAGGAAGCAATATTGCCCAAATTCTAGTGCCTGCACTGCAGGTACTCAAGGTATTACTTACTACTAGGATTAGGATATATATTATATTACTGCGATAGGATATCTCGTCGTCAAACCTAATTAAGGAATTAATAAACTAAAATAGAAATTGGAAGGCGGGGGAGTTTTTGTTTTTGTGGAATTTTATGAAACTAGGGTAGTGTGAGTGGAGTGGAGGCTAAAACCAAGCAAGGTATAGTATGATGACGATGTTGATGAGGAAGGTGATAATTTTATTTAATTTCATCACTGAGTGATAATTTTATTTAATTTCATCACTGAGTGATAAATAATTAAGTAGTAGGTAATGGTGCAAATGATGCATCTTGGACTAGAGAGCGATTAGGAAACAAAACGTGCAGTCTCAAACTTTTCTAATGGTAGAGAATAGCAAGAGTGAGAAACATAGATACATTGCTCTTTCCAATTCTGTAATATGAATGTGAGAGAGATCGGTAGGTTTCAAGTTACCATCACCCCACCACTCTCTAATAGAGACTCTAACCACCACGGGATGTCCAGTGGTTAGGGGAATTCCAGGTCCGTATTTGATACGGCTCATTCTAGGTTCGATTCCTGATGCTGGTAAATTACACAATTATGACCATGAGGAGGCTGAAATGTCTTTGTGAGTTTTCTCAGCCCTAAAAAAGATGGATTGTTGTGGCTTCACCACCAGCTGGTCCCTTTTCTCTAGAAAAAAAGAAAAAAATAGAGACTCTACATTCTTAGGTGATGATGTTGACAATTTTTTCAGCCTTTTCATTCTTATGTGATGATGTATGATGTCTCATACATTCATTAGTCTGACTGTTAAGTCTCCCATTAACTGTTAAGTCTCATACATTCATTCTTAGGTAATTTTTTTTTTGAATTTTTAATTTCTACGTGGACTCTTAATGACACGTGGTGCCCA
>JAOTRO020000025.1:147589-159640 GCA_028566515.2 Pyracantha coccinea | reverse complement strand
CTAGTAATTTTCCTATCACACTCAACAATGAGCCTATCTATGACATCCTCCAGGTCTCTGTCATAGTTATCAGTCCCATTCGCCTTCGCTTCTTCGTATCTGGGTTAGAGTTAAGCTTCCCTACTGGTACCATCGAATTGTATAAACAACAACAGTTCATTCAAAATTTCGAATGCACATCAATTAATAAATGAAATTGAAGCAAGAAATTGCATAAAAGGATACTCTTTCCTGAGCTGCAAAGAGTGGACCTTAGGGCACGGACCCATATCCATTTTCTGAAAACAAAAACAACAAACGCCGTCAAGGTTGACGATTACAGAAAAAGGCCTTGTGCTTCTAATCAAAAGAAGCCAAGGGGCTTAATTTACCGTTAACTGGAAAAGCTCGTGGGGGCAGAGGCCGACCAAGTAGAGGCGACACACATCACGATCGTAGTACTTGCGGTTGACCTCCCGGACGTCGCCGTTTCGGTTGGCCCCCATGAGCTGGTCGAGCTGCTTCCTCAGCGCGTCCATGGCCGCTCACTCTCCCTCTCCAGTCGTCGTCCTCGACAGCTTTGGAATGGTGGATTCTTCAGTTGGCGTGTTGGCTTTAATCAGAGAGAGAGAGAAATTAGGGCTCGTTTGTTTCGCCTTTGGTGGGTTTGGGGGAAAAGAATACCAAGAGGATTTGGATTGAGCTTTTAATTTTATTTTACTGATATGCTCTGGTGAGTTAATATATTTACAGTCTGGCCCAGGCCCATTACGATTTTCACTCTTTGGGCCTGTTATCGTTCTTCTCACTCTGTCACCCCTCACAAAAGTCAGAGACTTCCAACTGAAGCTCGATGGCGCTCTCTCTCCCCTCCTCTCAGTCGTCCCAGTGGCGGTTGATCTTCGTAATCTCTGCCGTGCTGTCTATTACAGTAGCAGCAGCTTTCCAATCCGATGAGCTCTTGGTGGACGACGAGGAGTTCGGTCTGGAAGGAGGGCTGCACGCTAAGTCTCCTGATCTCACATACACCAAATCCACGCCTCCGCCAGCATCACCAACTACGTCGCCGACCCGGAAGAGGTTTTCGGATTCGGATTCCGACTCAAAGATCCAGTTTCAGCTTCATCACGCCTTCGGGGACTCTGATTTCTCGCCGGCTGGTACCTTCAGTGCTCGCTTAAAGACGTGGAATCACGGTGGTCAGGTTGGTTGCTTCCTTCTTTTTAGTTTTTTTTTCTTGTATGTTTTGGTTGCTTGGAAAAGGAGGAAAATTTTGTGTGAATGAGAGAGTTTTCAACTGCAGGTTTTGCGGTTGGATTTGGTTGTCATTGAATTGGGGTTCTGGTGGTTGAAGATTTGAGATCGGAATTCGATGTTTTGAACCGGATTTGTTTCTCTTGTAAACTGGTTGCATAGAAATTTAGGCGAAAAGCGAAAAGAAATGAATGTATTGTTGATAAATTCTTTGGGTGCAAGGCAATGGATGCAAGTACATGATGATGAACTTGGGAATTTTAATTTACACTAGTAACCTTAGCACCTATACGAACACAGTGCCAGGCTTAGTATTTCCTACTTAAACACACTCTCAGGCCTTGTATATCACTTTATCTTTATAGAAACCTACGATGTAACTTAACTATAACCTGGTTTTATTGGTCACAGACTCTCACAAAGCTGCGATTTTCGAGGAATGCCTTTACCGAAGAGGAGAAGGAGAAGTTTGCAGTAAGCTTTCTCCCCTAAATATTGGTCCTTTTTGCTTTTACCATTTCAAATTGGTCTCTGTCTTGACTTGAAATGATGATGCTTTTCTTGCAGCTGCTACTGAAGGGAGATGACTTCTATAGGATAAGATTGCCGTCCAGTGTCTTGAATCCTCCTGGGAGGGATTATGTCATTTCATCAGTAAAAGCGGCAAGTCTTAAGCACCCTCTTTTAAGCAAGGATTTTCTTCTATTATTTCCAGCTGATCGTATATTTTTCTAATTGTTTTCTTTGCATCATGTTGATATTTGCAATCAGACACTACGCTTGAAAAAGAAGTTCCTGTAACTTTTTTTGTTTTTCTGTAAGAGGAACTTCTTTCTATCATAAATTACTACTGTAACAGCATTCTGGGTCTACATGCTGTCTCTCTGATGGTTTTATGGTTGCATATAAATGTGATTAGTAAAGCTGTAGGTTTACTAACAATGTTTCAAAATATCCAGAGATGTCTTCCACGAGAGGGTTTGGATGAGCATTTTGTTATACACACGGTAACTTTCAACTTTGTTCAAGTTCTAAACTCTTGCTGTTGTTTTCTCATGTTACCCTTTGGTTGTACTTCTAAACTCTTTATTGTATCAGTCATTGTAATCATAATAGGAACAGTTCTAAGAATGTTCTCCAATCGGCATGCTTTTCAAATTAGAACCAGAGGCAAATGGAACAAAATCTTGGTTAAAACTTTTTATCATCTGGAATTAATATCTTTGATTAAATTTGTTTTTGCAGGATGGAATTAACATCTTGGCAGTTAATTATGGTTCTCCTGGGGCATGTCCATATCCTCGGCAAATGAAACTTGTAAGTTAGGATCAAACCTTTTCATCCTGGTTTTTTGTCAATGAACCCTATTTTTGAGGATGGAAATAGTTTTGTTGAATTAGCTTACCTTAATCCAATGACTTTTGTTATTTTTATTTTCAGCCTGGAAAATGGTCCTTTAACTCTCACACGGTTTTGAAGAATAGTGAGCAGGCACCAAGGTGATTCTTTTGCTTTTGTTCTTTTTTCAATATATGTTCAGATTCTGACTTGATCTAGTTTCTTAAACTCTTACAGAATGTTTTTAATTATTTCAACATCTGTTAGTGGAAAAATGGCGAATCTTATTATAGAGTTCCCGGTGCATTTGATATCAATTCTGTTGATTTTGGATGTTTCCTAAGGATGGACAGAAATGCGGCAATTGGCATTTGATCTGATAATATTTATAGCTTTATCATTATGTATTTGGTGAAAAATCATTATGTTGATCATCAGGTCTTTGTGAATGCCCTATAAGTTAATATTTTATTGCCGAATGTTTCCTCAGAGCTCCAGTATTCGCTGAGGAGATTCTTGGGGTTGGGGGTGAGGTAGGAGAAGGTGAAATTGTACCACCACCAGAAAGGTCGTTTTGGGCGAAATATGTGAGTATCAATAGAATTAATTGTCTTCATAGCTTTCTTCTGTTAATTGTGTTCATGGTATCGAAAAAATAAATTTCTGACCTTACTTAAATGTTATCAGTGGATGTACCTGATCCCTCTTGGGCTCATTGTCATGAATGCGATTACTCAAGCAATGAACATGGCGGAGGAGGGTGCTGGTCAGCCAGCAGGCCAAGCTCAGCAGCCGGCTGCAGTGCAGCGTGGGTCAAGTTCCGCTGTGCGAAGAAGATAGTCAGTTTGCTCATTTCTGTTTAACAATGTGGGGGCACCTTAAGTGAATGACATTTTAGGTTCGACCTTTTGATTGTATTAATCCCATGGGGACCAACACGAGGTCGTAAATTTTTAGTAGGTTTGTTATAATTTGCAATAGATATTGGAAGGTTGAATTGGTGGAGATTTCGGGATTAGAATGGTAGAGAATTGTGCAGGTATTTTCATAACTTGTTGTGCTGATTGACGCTTGATAGAAAGCAAAGAAATAACTGTCACAATGATACTGCAAGCTATTAATTGTAACCATTGTTGGTAACTTCATGAATTTGGCAGAAACAATTGGCATTGCTCGGAGCCTGAAAGTAGTTACTAATTATCGGTGGCGCCGGAAGTTTAGGAAGCGCTGTCGGCCACCATGGAGGCTCATATAGGAAGGCCTCCTGCCAACACCCTGTCTATCAAACACCATTCCAGTCCATTCACTTGATCATCTTCTTTCTTCAACTCCAAAACACTCAAGACGCATGGATGTCTCTAATGGACCATCTCCACCTAGATGGTTTAACAACTGGCACAACCGCATAACCTAGCCCCGGCTCTCGCCTAGGCACTTACTAGTTCCAGCTGCTTCTCCAACCGTATCTTTAGGCTCGGGAATGAAATGACAAGTATTTCTGCTGATCGATGTTGGAAATGTGGTTGCCGCAACCCGGCTACTACAACATTCCATTGTAAATCATGCTTGCAGCTGAATGGAAACCAGTACTCGGCATTAAAGATTTTAACTCTTTCCATTCACCCGTCTGAGAAGAGAACATCTCCTCCACGTTGAATTCAAAGGGTGTAAAACTGCTCGGAAGGGAATTCGCACCACCCTGCACCTGTACTCGGCATTAATCATCATGTCACTACTACCAGTAGTATTCGTACCTTTACAACAGTAGGGATCACAGATGAATCCCACTTTTACAGTCTTGTGGGATCGAGGGGCGGGGCCGGAGGAAGAACAACCCATTGCTTGGTGTATGGATTGCAAATGTTGTAATCGCGTTGTTTATTCTCCATTGTGCAGCACAAAACTAAGTCATTGTACGTTGCTGCAATTCGTCGTCACCTAGCACAGGTGCAGGCTCGCCGTCTTCACATTTAGGCGCATCTTGAGAACAAGGGAGGAAAATCAGGGACAACCCGCGTGATTTTAAGGCCTGGAAGTTTGGACATGGCGAGGAATTCGGAATTATATACTGGCTGAGGATGAGGATAATTTGCAAACATATCATGGAACAGAAGAGTACATATAGTTGGTGTTTGCCAATCACTTTGGAGACATAGGAAGCGGGGAAGAAAAGAAAGATTAGAGATAAGAGCGAACCAACTGTTGGACACGGACTTTCAACCAATAAACGGTCTTGGAGATCATCGATCCTTCTCATGGCTCCGCAGAGAAGAGGAAGGAAAGAGACTTGCATCACAAGAAAGGAAATTATCAACTATATAGGAGATAATCAAATCCTAAACAAGAGTCTAGGTAACTAAAGCGACTATCCATTAATTCCTTGGTAAGCACGGCGAACACGATGCCATGTGTTAATCTTATTCTACATAATATTGTGTTATTTGACCGAGACGTGATGATGTTTTGATCCATCTAAATCTTTCTCCTAGGTAACAGTATGAAATCAATTGGAAAGTCGGATAATCCTAAACCTATATGGCATATTTACTTAGGATTAATGTTCCACTCAAATTATAACACGAAGATTGGTTTTTTATTTGTAAATCCTAAAAGTGAGACATGTAAACCGTAATGTCAACTCTTAAAACTCAAGGAATCATACACCACATAGATTGGTTTTTAACTTGACATAACGGGACTCCTAAGTTCCCCGATTCTTGCCTTTGTGTTTTACTCTAGTTACGATTTTAGCATATTAGGTAGGCTGCAGAATGAAAAGGAAAGAAAAAATGCAGAGAAACAAAGGCAGGCTTGTGAGGCGGGCAGCTGCTACTTGAGTACTTATGCAAAATACATTATCCATGCATACATTCAGAAATAAAGTTTACACGAACAAGGACATTGTAAAACAATGCCATATAAAACTTGAAAAAAAAAATGACTCTGCATTTCTTGAGAACGAAGACAGAAAAAAGTGACCGTCAATCTCTCCAAAACGAAACCAAGAGGAAGATGGAGGCCGGAGGAGACCCAATCATAGCTCGTCCTGCAACCGCAGACCAATCCATAAATAAATTTTTACAGGTGCAATAAAATCTTGAGTTTATTTATAGAGAGATAGACATAGAGGGCATGAATATTGGTGCTTACATGATCATAGTGATCCCAATTACGGTGCTGCAAAATAAAACGCCCAAAGTTAGAAGTAGGCAAGAGAAACATTCAAGTTGCAACTTAATCACTGAGACTACGTCAATTGATTGCAACAAAATGTTCAATTATTGGATCACAGGGAGGGGGCATTCAAACTTGAGGCCTCCTTCAACATTAGGAAGAGAATATCATGAGACCAAGAACTAACTGGTTAGGCATGACAGGATTTGGATGCCTCTAATTGCAAGGGTGATCATAGAAAAATTTATACTGGATGGAAGTTGTAAACAAATTATTTAAAAGAATCAAACGCACCCTTCGGTATCTGTCTCTATGTCTGTCTCGGCGACCTCGATCATAACCCCTCTCTCTTCTCCTCCTTTCTCCCTCTTCTCTTGCTCTTTGAGCCTCCTGCACGATCAGAGCTCAAAATACTTATGAATGGAATTCAACTAAGCCTGACAAGAAATTCTAATAACCATTTATTTCGGCCACAAACCTCTTCCTCCTGTGCTTTCCTCCTTTTTTCTGCTTCTTCAAAGGCATCCTTTTCAGCCTGAAACGCCATAAGAGAAATGCAGATGATAAAATATTTGCCAAAGAACTGGAAAATACTAGTAACAGTCAAAAGAGGCTCACCTCTCTATTGGCGAAGACTTCCTCGACCACTTGTTTTGCATAATCAGGATCATCACAAATTAAAATGTTGTCGAAAACTGAACCAGCCTTTACCTGCATCGCATTATTTCACCTCCATTAACATAATGAACTAATGACCATACGATCCTCTAGCAAATGGAAAACGTCCTACCTGCCAAACTTCGACACCAACATAATTAATTGGCTTAAGCACATAGAGATCAGGATCATCTTCAAACTCTGCATAGGAGAACAAAAAGGAAGCTCAGCATAATTCTTCACCCCCACCCCCCCAACCAAAACAAAAAAAAGAACTGGCTCTTGTATTTATGTATACCAATTACCAATATAGACAGATAAATTATTTAGTTATCTATTTAAACTTACCTGGATTATCAATCCAAGGAATCTTCCATTTCCCTTTGTAATTTGGGTTCTTGATTTTCTGACATATCAGAAGAAATCAAGTTATTTGATACTGCGAAAAAGAATTGACCTCTGGTTTTATCTGGTGCCTCACAAAAGCTTAATCAACCCACAGTACCGACCTTGGGTCTCCATGGTCCTTTATAAGCTGGATTTGGTATCTTTGGAGCTTTCCACAGACCGTTCTCTTCATTATCCCATTCTTCGGGCTAATTAGAAGACGGGAAAATACAAAACTGCTTGATTAAATTTCATATCTTGCCA
This sequence comes from Pyracantha coccinea, assembly GCA_028566515.2. Taxonomy (NCBI): domain Eukaryota; kingdom Viridiplantae; phylum Streptophyta; class Magnoliopsida; order Rosales; family Rosaceae; genus Pyracantha; species Pyracantha coccinea. The sequence continues at coordinate 152,587 of JAOTRO020000025.1, read as the reverse complement.
TATGAATGCATCAGGGGAAACACTAAAATAAAACTAAAAAGGGGAAGCTAATATTTTAGATGACAAAGAAGGGTATAATAGTAGTCCAACATCAAAAAACCAAACAGATGTCGTATATAGTACAGCTCCGTAAGTAATCAACTAACCTCTTTCGCTTTTGGATCTGGAATTTCTCTCGGAATTGAATCATAACCCTGCAATACAAAGATATGCGTCAATAGTAGCATGTAATACATCCATGAACAGACGTGTCTCAGAGACAAGCATTAGGCAGAGGAGGAAACAGTTCCCATACCTCAGGTTTGATGTGATTAGGATCATCAATGTATTCTCTAAGATCCCAGTCAGCCGGCTATGATGGACAAAAAATGATACTTATAAGTTAATTATGAAAAATTACAAAGATTAAAATTTATAACTTAATTCTTCTACGAACTGGTTGCTCACAGGATTTCCTGGGTTTTGAAAACATTATCTCATAGTTAGAATTCCTTTTGGAATAAACATGTTTATCTACCTTCTTTGCAGTAACATCTTTTATCTTTCTTGGAGGAAGAATATCCCAATCTGTGTACATACTTCCAGAATCCTTTTCACGGTTGTCTATTAAGACACTATAAGTTGCATCAGGTCGCAGAATGAACGTGTAGAAATGAGTCAACTTGTCAGTTTCACACTGTAAGTCCTTCTTGATGGGGTAATTCTGGCCTTGGTAGGAGACTATGACATGGAGCTTCTTTGTGTCCGTGCCGCAAATATCGGGACCAAACATTAAACTTCAAAAACAAAGTCCAGCAAACATTAAGAATTTGGAAAAGAGAAGAAGAAGAAAGAACATCATATAAACAGGCAATCCGGGCTCTTATGTGTTGGCAATGTCCATGGTATCGGATACCAATGAAAATTCCCTGTATGAAGTATGAACTATACAAAGAAATTTGGGGAACCTCATCGTGGCATTTCATGCAACTGACTACCAAGTGTTGTGGAATGGGATGTGGTTGATTAACTAAAAAGAATTTCTCCCCACACAACCTGGCCACCATTCATGTATGGTATAAATACACTGGCAAGTCGATATGGCCGCATTTTGATTACTACGAAACTCTCATCATATGAAAAAACTACAGCTAAACCGAATGTGCATGTACGAAGTCCCTTTCTACAACAGTGTGCTCTTAAGAAAGAAGGACTAGGTAATACGAACGTGCCTCAAAACATTTCATCCAGTGACGTAGAGAATGGAGAATTCTAACCCGTATGGAGTGTCCCCGCTGAATTTCTTCTGATTAACAGATCCAGACATAAGCTTTATGTAACCGCCACCACATTCAATTTCCTGCTCAAACTTGATCGAGTACTGGAGGACCAACGTCCTGTTCCTGTTGCTGAACTCCGGTATCTTTGCAGATATGGCAAAATGCTTGGCATCATTAGATGTCTGAATTCCTGCAAGATTTCGTATGCCATCATAAATCAACACCACATGTTTAACCACCTTGACCGTAAGTTATTACCAGCTTACGGCGCCCCAGTATTACAGTTTAATAGACAAAAATATAAGATTAGAATTAATAAATAATAAGAAACTAGCAGTGATTAATCAACAAAGGGTAATCAGAAGATACCTTTATCATCGTGGTCACCGGACCACTTTCCGGCTGTGTGTTTAAAGGAACCTGCTTTACCTTCACTGCTTTTCCAGTCAGATGTCACCCAACGGCTTCGCCATTCGTCGTCTGATCCACAACAAATCAAGATTAACTGATTAATTTTCCGGTGGAATCAAAAATCAATTCTTAGTCTTACTTGTTACTTTTTTACACATGTTCAAGCACACACACAGTCAAGTCAACTTAACTGTACAAAAGTTGGTTATTACAAGCTTAACACGGCCCAAAAAATTTAGTTATTTTTTCGACGAAAAAGAAAATCATGGATATTTTCTCATAGTCAGAAAGAGAGCTAGTGAAACTGGGAAATGGGAGATGTAAGTGTTGTACAGCAGACAAAGAGAGAGAGAGAGAGAGTTGGTTGAGAGTTTAGCATTCAGTTCAGCAGCAACCAGAATAAAGTTAGCAAAGTAAAAAAAAGCAACTAAAATCTCAAGTAGAAACTTATAATTACGTCGAAGTAGATAGATTGCAGCGATGGTTGGAAGTGGAAGGAGAGGAAGGATGGGTATATACCGTCGAAGCGCTCTTCGAAAATGATCTCTGAAAGTGAAGAACGAAAGCAAAAGGAGAGCAAGGAAAGCGACAATATTAGCAAAACCAGCTGCTTTTGCTGCTTCGCCATGCTTGCACAAGTGCAAAAAATGCAATGGCAAAAGCCAAAAGCCAAAAGCAGCTTGGGAGAGAGCGTTTGTGTGTTTGGTTTACTTATAGCAGCGGACGCAAAAGCTGTGGCCCAAAGTCTCCCGTGTAATTTCGGCGATGCCCTCCCCTTCTCGTTTCCCTTGGAAAATGGAAGACTGGTTGACTTTGTATAGTGTTGGTGGAGTCATCGTGTGGGGTACAAGGTTAAAACACCAACTTGGCCTCCCACTGAGTCTGCCCCTGCCGTGGTGTTTGGGTCACCGTCCAGGTTCTCCTCCTCTTCCCTCTCTCTCAATCTCTTTGTTTTTTTTTCATAATTTCGTTTTTGCGTTTTGGTCAATTCAGAAAGAAGACCTTCTCTCTTGACTTGGACTTTTATATGTTTTCAACCAATCAGAGAAGAACGAGACGTTGCAGCACCCAATCAAAATTCTTACAATTTAAATCTTGCTACATCATTTGTTCAAAAAAAATCTTACTACATCATAATTATTATTATTGATGTTGGTAGTTATTATTATTATTATCGTCGTCGTTGTATGCATGAGAAATCCTCGTTGGTGCGGCCATTCGCCTGCACAATTACAAATTATATTTTATTTTTATAGGTATTACTCATTTATTATTGGGTCTTGCTGCATTAATATGATAATACAAAACTATAATTTACATTAAACTAAGGCTTTTAGTTACACCTCGTGAAACTTTATTTTAATTTCACTTTATCCCTGTAACTTAAAAGCCATAACTTTGCTCACTGAAACTCAAAATTCGTTTTACTTTGACTTATGAACTCTCTCTTCTCCCTTCGTTCAACTTTGACTTACGGACTCTCTATTCTCCCTTAAACTTATAATTCACCTCCGAAAACATCCTTAAATGAATCTAAACTAAAGTTAAATTTGAATGCAAAAAAGAGGACACTTCTCTAGCCAACTTAACTAAACTCAAATTTGAATATAAAATTAGTCTGTAGCCAACTTAACTAAACTCATATTTGAATATAAAATAGTTTTTGATTCGTTGCATTTCACTTACGGTTAATATGATCCAAAAAGTAAGAGGACTCAGAATTGAAGGTGAAGAAATGAGCAACTAGTCTACAACTACAACGAGGAAGATAAAGCTCTGCAATTACTCATGAGAAACGACCATACAAGTTAGAAGAGCAAAAATCTTATATGGCACAAACCAAACCGAAGTATAGTTGTAAAAGTTGTGGAAAAAGAAGGGCATTTAAGCTCTAGATGTAGTACATCCAAACTAATCAGCACAAACACTGAAAGGCAATCCAGCAATATAGTATAAACTAGGTACTCGAGGGTAAAGATCATTTAAGCTCTTTTTCTTTACCAAGCAAGCTGAAACCAAAAGCCACGGCTAATCGTCAACGGCAATGTTTAATAAGCAATAAACTCGATTGTTTTTATTTCAACAAAACATCAATGAAACAACCAAAGAGTTGTTTTCAACACACTTTCCATAAAACTGGAACCGCAACACTCAAGTTTTGAACATACCAAAAATACTACTCTCTTTAAACAGCATTCATACGAGGAGCAGGAATCCCAAAATGGCACCTTTATAAAAAGCAAAAAGTTCTAACAGCTAAACCCTTGCAGGGAACAGGAGAAAATAAAAAATGGAGCGTCATGCCTTTCCCCTACTTCGCCTGAGGGTGAGAAGAAATAAAGTCCACAGCCAGACCAATTGACTTGATCTTGTCAGCTTCATTATCAGGGATCTCAAACCCAAACTCCTCTTCCAGAGCCATCACAATCTCCACAGAATCTAAACTATCTAACCCCAGGTCACTTTCGAAATTAGCATTTGGTGTAACCTACCAAAGTAAGAAAAACAATGCGCAGGAGATCAGATTATTGAAATATAATGAAAATGCATTTATATAATGGCCTTATAAACGAAATCAGTATGAAATGTGAATGGACATGAGCACGTGCATAGAATCTCTGAGGCAAATTGCTCATATGTAAATATTTGAAAAGAGAGAACATCACTTTTCATTATGATTTAAGTACGAGATGAAACATGTGACAAATGAATGTTTGCATATTAAATATTAGAAAAGAAAAAGAACAGCAGAGCTTTGACAGTCACAACCACATAAAGATAACACCCAATTCATATTTGAGGTTCTCATATCCCAGAACCGGATGTTACTCTCCATTGGAATTTGGGACGTTGACAATATATTGGTTACAACATATAAGCACCAACTCAAGCAAAACAATAAGAAATACAAACAAGAAGGGGCCGCATTGTTATACTTGAGACATTCATCCTCTATAGAAACTGATGCAAAAGCAAAATAGAGAAAGACATTCAAGTCTTTGTGTAAGGTCAAAGAATAAAGACAAAAAAAGAATGCTTATGAAATATCATACATTTACAACTATTAATAACAGATGCAAGTATGAGAGCTCACCCCCCATCTTTATCAACAATGTTAATCAATACTGTAAAATTAGTGATAAGAGTATACGATCTATGCCCTTCACATATCTATCCTCGTTGCACATATGTACTTGTGCATTTTTGTTTCTCATAAAAACAAGACAGTGGAAAAACTGAATAATGTAATGGATCAGCCATTGCTGTTGCATTGGAAGAAATGACTTCATCATCAGCCCAAAATTTGTAGAAACCCAAATAGCAATAT
>JAOTRO020000025.1:133472-147489 GCA_028566515.2 Pyracantha coccinea | reverse complement strand
GATCAGCCATTGCTGTTGCATTGGAAGAAATGACTTCATCATCAGCCCAAAATTTGTAGAAACCCAAATAGCAATATTTCAATTCACCATCAACATCTAGGCATACAGATGTTCTGTTTATGGATATGGGTACATTGATTCAATAAGATGCTATGACTGGACAGTGCAAGCAGCAAAAATTTGACATTACCAAAAACCCTAATTATTCAATACAACGGATCTTACAAGAATAAAATCAACTCCTCAAACACAAAATGATCACCTTTCACAACAACAACAACCAAATAACTACTAGTTCAAACTTGCAATTCATTAGAAAAATGGTTACCACAAACATCCAATTCCATTTTCTGAGAAAATCGGAGGCTTTTATCTCAGTTATAGATAGATAGATGTACCTTAGAAGGATCGACCTTCTGGAAATTCTTGACGACGGAGACGACCCGATCGGTGACCTCAGATTTGTCGAGGAAGGTGCCCCTGACCTCCTCGGAGAAGAGACGGCGTCGGATAGCGGCAAAGGGGGAGAGGACGAGAGGGGCGGTGGAGCTAGGGTTGGAAGGCACGGCTTGAACCTGCACTCTCAGGTGCTTGAGTAGTACGTTCCTCGCAGACGCCGCCATTGAAAGCTCTTTCTTCGCTCGTCTCTGCTGCTACTGCTTAGCTACAGTATCAGTCGGCTACAGTACGAGGGCGAGAGAGAAATGGCCTTCTCTTTTCTGTTGGGTGAGACCGCGAGAGAGGAGAGAGCGTGCTTTGATGAGCCACATTCTGGGGTCACACGTCGTCGTTCGGGTACAAAGTTGGTTGGAAAATGTGGGCTTCTTCAAATTAAAGTTGGGTTGGGCCGGAAAGGCAACCGAACAAGTAAGCAGTAGTATAACTGAACCGAACCCGATTTACCGCCAGCAGCAACCAATCTACTAGTCTTGAATGCTGGAGCCTGGAGAGTGGTGGTGAAAGAAAAGTGATGGCGATGGTGGCGGCGGTGATAGTCTTCATTTCTCTGTTTCTGTTTGTTTTTTTAGCAATCAAATTTGCCACAGCTGATGGTATGGCATTATTATTCTTCCTTCTTCCTCCCAATTTTCAGTCTTCCCAATTTATTAATATTATGAAGGAACATGTATCTGTGAATTTCTGAGCTCTGACGAGCGTGTGCTGCAGGGGATTTTACTTTGACGTCCAAGGGCGGTGCGAAGCGCGACCAGATTGAAGATAAAGTAACCCATTTTTTCATGTCAATATCAAAAGCTTGTTTCTTTTCTTTTGATTTCTCTCTTCAAATCAGTAATTCTCATATTTCTTCAGGTTGTTTGGATAACTGGCGCTAGCCGCGGAATTGGTATCTCAATCTTCTTCTTCGATTTTCTATCTTCAATTTTCTGCAGATTATTAGTTTTCGTAAAGCCTCAGTTACTTGTCTTTGTTATTGTCTCCATTTTCATACTTTTCATTGTTATTATCACCACCGTTTGTATCATTACTATTATTCTGGCAACAATGACGTCGGCGGATGGTAAAGGATGACAGTTATCAAGTACATGGACAATGTTTCCGTACATAAGTTTAGTTGTTGTAGCAGCAAAACTGTATATTTGTCTGCTTCCCAATGGATAGTGCATATCAAGTTGCTGCAATGTTACGTATACATTCATGAGGATGATTCTTTTATCTTTGTTGTGGTTTGTATCTGGTGAAAATTGCCCAGATACTTTGAACCACTGTTCCCCTCAATTTCGTCTCAATTGTCATTTTCCATGCGTAAATTTTCTCACTTTTCTCTCTGTAACGTTTGTGTGAAGGGGAGGTTCTTGCTAAGCAACTTGCAAAATTGGGGGCTAAGCTCATTATTTCTGCTCGTAATGAAGCTGAATTGGAGCGTGTCAAGAGAGAGCTGACTGGTCTGTTCTTTTACGGATAACTATCATTCCTTTTTTAAGTACATCTCCCATCTCTCTCTTAATTTGGTTAGCATGCCCAGGTAAACATGTACCTGATGGTGTAAAGGTTTTGCCATTGGATTTGGCATCTGGTGAAGATCATCTCAAGGATGCTGTAGAGAAAGCAGAGTCCTTCTTTCTTAATGCTGGTGTTGATTATATGATCCACAATGCAGCTGTTGAGCGTCCTGTAAGTGGGCAATTCCTAATTTCTGAGTGTGAGACATTGTTGGTTATTGAGACAATCAATTGAAACACATAAATGCAAACTTAAAATTTGAAATTTAACTGCTTATAATTCTCGTATGTTGGAGCACTTGTGTTTATGACAGGAGAAGTAGAAACTAATTAACTTTTTCTTTTTGTCCTATGGCAGAAAACTACAGCTTTGGATGTTACTGAGGAGAGTCTGAAGGTATCGTATGTGGAGTCCTTGGGTTGTTTGATGCTATATATATCTCTAAGAAAATTACTGACTTCTATGGATCAATGGCCATGTTTTGCTACTTGCCTTCCTTTTTTAACTTTTAAAATGCTTATGTATGAAAGTGATCCTGTTTACTCTTTCTTGCAAGTAGGAGACATTCAATGTCAACGTTCTTGGGACACTAACGCTTACTCGGTTGCTAGCACCTTACATGCTGAGGCGGGGGAAGGGACATTTTGTTGTGGTAAGTTGAAAATTTTGTTAAAATTCTCTGCCATACCCACTCATTTCATTGAAAAGATATATTGGATAAATTTTAATTAGTTTCGGCAGGACTTACACAATAGCTTTATGCAGTGCGACATGTGATTAGTAAAGAACCTGATGGATCGATACTTTTTATCCTGCACATGACTATCTCAAATGTCGAAGACTAGTTATGCTGACTACCTAGACATAAGTTAATAGAATTTGTCATGCATTCAAGTACATTAGGTACTTAGTTATTTGTTGGTGTTAATTGTCAGGCATATTCTCTTATTATCTTCATTTTGTGCTTGTTTTCCATTTTTGTTCTTCACCCTTCTTAGATCTTTTTTTGTTTGGTTAAATTTATGTGCAGATGAGCAGTGCTGCAGGAAAGACTCCGGCACCAGGTCAGGCCATATACTCTGCCTCTAAACACGCATTAAACGGGTACTTTCACACGTTGCGTTCTGAGGTAAAATAGAATTTCTATAACTTGTATGTATTTCATATCTCATGAGCTAAATGGCATTAATGCTTTGTCCCTTGGGATGGACTAATTGTGACAGTACACACTGCACTGGTAGTTTAGGATTTTTGAGCAAAGAAATGGAATGGTAAATATAGGAAACTTTAGAATGATGCAAATATCTAATAAGAGTGGAAAATCTTTACAATTCTCGCTAATCAAAGTTCTCCATTGTATCTAGACTTAATAACGACACGAAGAGGAGTGGTGTGTTTATGCGTTATTCAAATTATTCTTATCAAAATGAAACTGTTAATATAGCTACAATATCTGTTTGCTATATTTACCAAATGGTGCTAGTTCATCTTTCCTGAGTACAGCTGTGTCAGAAAGGAATCCAGGTGACCATTGTTTGCCCTGGGCCAATAGAAACATCAGATGCTTCTGGAGCAGCAAGCTCAGAAAATAAAGCTTCTCGTGAGGTTAGTTCTTATTGTCCTTACCATGATCTTGTTATGTCTATATGAAATTGTCCTCCTGCCCCCTGTATGGGTAACAACATGCCGGAGAACCCCCAACTCACCCTACCCCCACCCACACTCACATCTTCTATTTAGTGCAATCAACAGGCATCCTGAGTGGATGACTCTCCAGTCTCCACAGGATCATTCCCCAGGATGATATATATATATATATATGTATGTATGTATGTGTGTGTGTGTAGATATATGTATATATGTATGTGTGTGTGTATGTATATGTATTATGTATTATATATGTATATATTCTTTTTTTCCCCTCTCCCTATGTGTTATTCATTCTGGCTGTGTATGTTTATCTCCAAACATCTAATTTATTTTCATTCATTACTTATGTGTTGCCTACTTAACCCGTTTTGGCTCGAGAGGGCGTTAATGGGCTGGGGACATGTTATAATTTGAACTTCTTGCATTGAAAATGTTTCTTAATCCTTTTGTGTTATTTTTCTGTTTAAACAGAAGCGTGTGTCGTCAGAAAGATGTGCAGAGTTGACGATAATTGCTGCCACCCATGGTCTGAAAGAAGCTTGGATATCTTACCAGGTATTGACATTAGTGTTGACGCCATCCATTGTATAGGTCTAACTACCAAGATAATACGTATGCTATCCTAGTTATGCTTATCCATATTTTGTTATTGATTGTATTGTAGCCTGTGCTGGCTGTAATGTACTTGGTGCAATACATGCCAACTATTGGTTATTGGCTCATGGACAAGGTAATTTCTGAACCTCTGGTTTACCTGTGGGTAGCATGAGTTTGCCCTTTCCTTTTCGGCCGTTGCCTGCATTTCTGACACTGACATGGAGTTGCTGGTTTAATACAATTCCTAGATTGGTGGAAATCGAGTTGAAGCAGCTGCACGGAAGGGGAACACTTACTCATTGAGCTTACTGTTTGGGAAAAAGAAGGCATCATGAATCTATTGATCTGAAGCTCTAGCTTATTGTATTTGATTTAGCAGCAACCCACGAGACAGTGCCTTCTATGGGAAGGGCTACGTTGAAACCATGTTGACGGAAAACATACTCATATTTACTTATACATCTTTTTTCTTTCCAAAGTATCAAAAGCGCATTATGGTTTGATTAGGTTTAGGGTTCTGAGGAATTCCCTGATGGACAGATTAAGTATGTCAATATTTTAACACAAAGCAGTATAACAACTGCATTAATCCATCAACTACAGATCCATACATATAATCCATCCGCCAATTCTTGCCCAATTACAGTGCCGCAACCGCACCTTTTAAGAAGATATACTATAACTTTAGACATGGCTACACTGTTGGTTCTCCAAGAAGTTATTATCTAGCAGTAGAACAAATGTTCATGAATTTCTTGCAAGCTGCGTAGTCTCTTTCAAGGACCTCAAAACTTCCTTGCAGGCTAATTTCAATGCCGTCTTCTTATTAGAAGCTGTTGATGTATGCTTGTACGTTAACCCATCAGCTTCGACCTCTATTGCAATGGCAGCCACACCGTTGTGGGAAGTCTTCACGGGTTTCTTCATGTCATAATGCATTTTCTGGCAATGTTCGTTCAACTCTCTTACGGGATGGAGCTTCAACGTCTCTGGAGTAACCAAGGGCTGTAAGAGAGGACTTATACTTTGAAAGACAATCTTCTTATCATATCCAGAATCAACATAAATTGCCCCTGCTAGAGACTCGATAACATCTCCAAGTACCTGTTATCAATAAAGGGAAAAATATAAGACCATCATGTCAGAGAGAGAGTTCGATCACGACGTGCAGGCAAAAAGTTCTCTTGTAGAATACATTAATGCATAGATATAAATATATAGGCGGATGACTAACCTTGGGGAATGACGTCTCAGATTCCCATCCAAAAGTCGATTCCGTAGATAACCTCTCAAAGTTTTCAATTGTGTAAGCTATATCTTTGTGCAGTTTGTGTGAAGCATGCAGAATGTGCTTGTACAACTCAGCCTTAATAGCAGAGCGAGCATAACAGTCGTTGTTCACAGAGGCGGACCTCATATCCGTTAAGATTCCCGGTGACATCCCAGGATACTCATTGTACAAATATATAGTGATCAGATAATCTAACACAGCATCCCCGAGAAATTCCAGCCGCTGCACAAGAAAGAATATACTGTTGAGCAGAACAGATGATAGAGGATGAAAGGTTGCAGGTCATGTGAAGGAACATATGGCCAATGAAATAAGATGCATTATGGAGACTTGGAAAAACTGTTTAAAGCAGTGCTGAGCACGGAAAAGAGCTGTCTAATGCAGCAGATAACTATCATGTAATGTAATGTAGCATTGAAGTATTGAACAGACAATTCAATGAAGTTGAAATGAAGTAAAAGTATGCACTGTTATTGTGTGAGCATATCACACGTGAGGAGGGTTGGCATTCGGTTACAAAATAGTAATACCATGTATAAATTTCATTGTACCTGATAACATCCTGGAATCTCAGGAAGCATGTACGAACCATGGGTTAGTGCCTCAACAAGAAGAGAACGATCACGGAATGAGTAGTTCAATAAGGACTCTATATGTCCGACATTGACAAGCTTCTCTGGTTGCAGTTGGAAGTGCCTCTCGCATGGTATATGGACAAAATCCACCTTTATACCAACCCAATTCATGAAATACATGGCAGCTACTTCCCCACCTGTGCTAAGAAATGCACCAATTAGTGCTTCAACAACATCAGCAACACACTTACTTTTTACATTCCGTTTTTCCCTAGTGTAGATCTGTCTTCCGTCATAAAGCAACTCCTCATGTAGTAAATAACTTCCAGAATAATCTCCAGGTATAAACCACTTTTTTGGGTCAAAACTCTCGTTACGAATAAAGCCCTACAACATCAAACGAATGGCAAACAAGTCACAAATAAAGCAAGTGATTTATCAAAAAAAGAAATAAACAAATTTGATGTCATCAAGGAAACTTGAAACAGCACAATGAGGGTTTTAGTATCTGGAGCTGTAGAATTGATTTATTTATATATCCTGGTACTACTTTATGCATCCTTTCAGCACAACTAACGAAAATAAAATGATGGAAAATACTAACAGCAACAGAATAGAGAAATATTACCGGAAGTTTGTGGTCACATCCAAGCCTGCAAAGGGCAGCATTAGAAATTATCTTTTCCTTCTTTACACTAAGAAGGCCTTCATGATTGTTCTGATATGTTTTGAAAAGCTGCTGACTAGCAGCATATTTAAGAAATGAATCTCCAAGAGCCTCCAAGGATTCCAAATGGTAATTCTCTTGACATTTTTTTGTTGTAATAGCTTCCAAGACCTATGTATAGATATCAGATAGCACCAACATGTAATGTTCAGAACCACAATGAAACCAAATATATCAATAGTACAACGATAAACTCCCAGGTGAGAACGGACTAACAAAGCTATAAATAAAACAAAAATTATAGTCACGGACCACATTACCACAACTTTATTGAAAAATTATGCAGTGCAAAATAAAAATAAAAATAAAATTACAAAAGAAGCTCCGAGTCCAACTGTGTGCCATATTCAAGTGAAAAGGTACCAATACTAAATGTATTTGCAGAGACTACACAAGTTTCCTGATAGACATTCTACCATCCAGATGTTTTACTCAAACTTTGCTCCATTATACTCGTTCCATGTCAATACTATGAAAACATATGAGTCATACAGCCACCAAGAACATATTAGTTTATAAATTTACTCGCGCTTTTACCAAATTAATTGCAGAGCCACAAGCAATGATCAAGTTCACTTATGTCAAGAAAACAACAAGTCAGAAGTGAAAGGGAAAACAATCTAGCAAACCAACAATTTCATCAAATTAGAGAAAAGTCAAGAACAATATAGTATTTTCCCCCTCAAAACAAATTAGTATAATACCTTATCGGTTGGAATGATAACATTTTGTGTGCAATGATCCAAAACAATCCTTTTCAAGTTGGCAGCAATAAGTAAAGCCTCGAGTCGATGCATGATTGAAGGAACAAATGAGTATGAATATACACTGCTGATTGATATAGGTGACATAATTATAGAACAAAATTCAGGTGGCAATTCAACAGATGTATGACTCGATTCTGCAAAGAAAAAAAACGTTAAGTTTATGACTCAACAAGAAGTAAGCATGAAAACAAGAATGGGATCCAATGGACAAAATCTCAACACTGATACTATCAAACAATTTTTCAACTTCAACTCATTCTTATGAAAAACCGATAAGAATTGCCCCATAAATTCCATTTTGGTTTCATACATGAAATCTTATGCAACATTGCAAGAATATTGTGCTCTTTATACGATCGAAAAAAATTGCTCATTATTATAAAACTTAATCAAAATAGGCATTGTAAGTTTTTTATGCAAAATCCACTGATTTTCAAAGCAATAAAGAAAAGCATGCATGTCATTTTCCTGCAAATCTCATCATACACTTAGCATGGCTATCGACATGAGAGTAAAAAAAAAAAAGAATATCTGACCTTTTTCTGTCTGTTGTCTGCACCTTTGTAGATAATTTTGCACCTGAAAAATTCGTCTCCCCTTCAGTAGCAATTGTCGATCAAAATACAAGTTGATCTTGTGTCTACAATAAGAGAAACATTTTAAGTTACTCATAAATGGCTGGGATACAATGTTAGCACACGTAGTTCATCATGTTCTTTTCTTGTTGCATGCATCATTTAAGTTCTTGGATACACAAGCTCATCAATGGCAACAAATTCACAAGGATACAACAAAAGCACATACCTTTCTTCATAGTATTTCTTATATGTAAGAGCTCTGCCATCCCTGAGCTTAAGAAGTGAGTTTCCATTCAAGTTACTCAACAAACCAGTGATGCAATATATGGTACCATTATGAGGGGTACAAACCAAAGAATTCTGGATCATGCATGTACAAACCAAACCCTGTTTGGTATGTACCAAACGGGAACAACCGTTAAGTGTTGAACAATTTACGTGATCCTTGGAATATTCTTCAGATGCAAATAACACAGATGTAACACATCTCCAATCGATCACAGCTTCCTGATGTATTCTGGTTCCTGGGAGTAAAAGATAATCAATCCCTACATTTCCTCCCGAACAAAGTCCATCTAAAACTTCTCCCAGCTTATTCAAATTGTGATCCATTAGAATTCGAAAAATTGTGATTTGGAACCTTCTACACAGAAGTACCTACAAATAAAGTCATATGAACACGATAACAAGTTTATCTCATGCATCATATAATACTTAAAGAGCAGCAGAGAAATCAAAACAATACCTGTTCTGAATTTAGATGAATTGCTCCAACATATTTAAAGTTTACTGTTAAACTACCTCTGCCGACTTCTAAGTCAAAATGCGTATTTGCAATATCGCAATCAAGCTCACTCCTCATACCAAGTACAATATTATGAACTGGAATATCATATTCAAAATTCTGATTCAGCTCAATTAAGTAGCAATGATACAATATACTAGGATCATTTGAGCAAAAGGGCTTGACTAATTCAATTGGGACATAGCTGCACTGTACATCATCATACGGTTCCGACCCTGCACACAGCCCAATTGGAATTTGTAAAAAATACATACTCAAGATCAAAACAAAATTAGAAGCTAAGGATGGGCAAGTAAAGGTTAGAGAAGTTACCAAGCTCTTGTGTGCCTTCTTCCTCAACAATATCTGGAACAAGATTATCCGTTAAAGCACCAATTTTGTGAAGTTCCTTGCAAGCTTCAAAGCATGCAAGTTGCTTCAAAATTTTAACATTTCCTTTTACATGAACATCAGGTATTGGACAGCTCTTGGGAAGATGCAAAGTGCAAGTCTCCTTATCCCATCTTGGAGCAGGTTTAAAATATCTGAAAAATAAATTAAAAAATAAAAATAAATCATCAGAAAAATCAATGAATAGAGTACATAGCAGCATTAATTACAGAGTGTTTCACTAAACTAACCCATCAGAAGGGAGCCTTGAGCAATAGAAGTACACCAATCCAATAGAGGAAGCAAGGCTCAAGCTTGCTCCAGTACTTTCAACACGATAAAAGTCATCATCCTGCAAATCAATTTCCAAAGACGTGCATGGAAGAGAAGAATGGCGTAAAGACTCCTTTCTCATTATAGCTCCACTTGCAAGATAATTTTGTACTCGAGAATGTGTACTGAAATCACCACTGCAGACAAAAATAATTAGCCATAGTACTAGGAACTGATCCTAGAAGAATTGGCCTAAACAGTCAAACTAAATATGAATTCACTAAAGGAGAAAGTAGAATATGAATTTTCTTGCACAAACAAAATTATGGTCAAGTTTCATTAGGGCAACAAATACATCTAGAGAAAAAGTAGGGAAGAGATTAACTTCAGACAGACTGAACAATTACCTTTTCAACATTAACACATAATCAGAGTTTTGCATCCTTGCACGACCTTTAGACTGTATGAAGCTAGAAACAGTGGAGGAAGGATCAAATCTAATGACCAAATTACAGCTTTGAACATCTAACCCCTCTTCAAGAATCGATGTTGCAACAATGATATTCACCTGAAACATATACATTTTCTAAATCAAACATGGAAATTGGTAAGTGAGGGTATTGTGATTCAGAAAGGACAAAAGTAAGCATACCATGCCCTTACGGAATTCTTCAACAATTTCGTTCTGCCTTTTTCTGGTTTGGAATTGCACCGCACTGTTATTTCCCGCAATGTACTTTGTCTTCCAGTCATTGAGTTTAGGAAAAAATGTACTAAATAACGATTCGATGACAACAGCTGTTATGACCCTTTCAACAAAAACTATACATCTCAAATCCTTTAAGCCCCTGGGTTTTAATTGTAATAAAAAAACTCAGTACATCTAATGTTTAACCGAGTAGCAGAAAACGTAACATATTCAACTGTATACTATATAATATATATCTATATATATATATACACACATGTTTATGTGAATTTGAGATTATGCGGCAATTGATTTACCAAAAAAAGGAACAGTGCATTCCAAAGGACATCTTGATCTTAAAAGAACGAATCTTAAGAGATTCAAAACCATTCTACATATATTCAAAAACATAAAAGGTTATTCACGACAAGTCAACCTGTATTCGTGAAGCAATTGGATGAGACAGACAACTTTTGATGTCAGAAGCCCCTTATCCAAATCATATGTAACATCATCCCCAATAGTCCATTTTCGATCTGAATGAAAGGTGTAAAAGAAAAGGAAAGAAGGAAGTAATGTAAGCATCAATTACAGATCAAATTCTACACAAGTAGCCAGATGAACAATAGACATACCAGATGGTAGAAAAGATGCAAATGCCTGGTAAGCTTCAGAGCTGAATTTTCTCACAATTTTCTCGCCCAACACATCCAGGCTCCCCCATGAAAACAATTCGTTTTCTTTGTAGGAAAAGAACCAAGCAGCCTGTTCCTCAAATGCAAATCCATTAGTCTGTCACTCATTTCAGTGACAACTAGAACAGAGCCAAGGAAATTGCTTAATACCTTTAAAGCCAGCCAAACACCAAGATCTTCCAAACAAAATGTTAAAGCTGAATAAAATTTCTTAATGCTTATGGATTGTGATGTAGATTGACTGAGATCCAAACTTTCTAGTGACAGTTCATGCTGAGAAGAAATAGACCAATAATTAGTACTGTAGTCTGTCAGACAAACATTGTACTGCCTTTCAAATTTGAAAAAAAAAATACGCCCTTTAACAAAATCGCAAAGAGACAAACATTAGGCACATAACACTCCACCTCCTAGGAAACAGAAAAGAAGAAATGCAGCATAAATGTCCATTCAAGTTTTAAATTGTGCAAAATTACTTCCCCATAAAAACAAATTTTTCAATGCCAATAATTCCCCACTAGATTCTACTCCTTTTATTCATTTCCCTTTTTGTTCCTGCATCTTATCATAAAAAAATTTGATACATACCTTTTCTTTCAAAGTATTCAACTGGTTTTTTATATTTGCAACCAAGCCACATGGAATCTCCTCATGCCTGTAATATTTGAACTTTGTAGTTGAATGTGGTATAAACTCAGCAAGCACGGATTCACTAGCACATGTATACACCTTGAACCACCAAGACAAAACAGGGGAAGCAAAGAGTTAGTAATTTTAAAAAATGTTCAAGCAAATGATATATTAAACTCACAGGTAAAAGATAAAATATTGGAAAACAATTCAACAATAAAAAGTAGATGTTCTTGTATGAGAAAAACTGAAGAAAGAACAAGAAAATGTCTACAGAGAACCATGATAATACAACTAATTATAACAGAATTCTCTACACATCTAGACAGACACTCCTCATGCTTGTAAAATTTAAACTTCTGTCAGTTTACCATTGTTCCTAAAAGCTTTAAAGAACAATTATCACACAGAAATACGACACCGAGAAAGGGATGGAGAAGTGGGGGAGCTAAAAAAGAGAGGTTTTCCTCAAATAAACAGAATCGACCTTTGAATTCATCAGGGTCTCAAGTTCATCAATTATTTTCCAATACGATGACTCTGAATTTCCACCTATATCAAAAGAAAAGTTATACATGGATAAAATTAAACAGAATAAAAGGACAAGCATTGGATATTGCAATAAATGAATATGATAAATTATTTTGTAAGGCATTACCTTTTGATTTTATGGGGGAAGCAGTCATTCCAAATATTCTTGGAAGTTCAGATTCACCGGAATGTAGCTCACGATGAAAGAAGTCCTGCACATCAGACAATCCTTCAAGTATTACGGCAAGCCTTTTTATTACAACAATCTCATGATGAAGAAGCCACACAAATAATGTACAGAAATATTCTGGCAAGTTTAGTGACCAAAGACCTAATATTAAACAATTAATCAACACTCAAGCAGGTTTCCTTTGAAGACGCTGTAATTATTTGGGCAATGAACAAATACCTAATGATAAACCGCTCACCTTCATTATGCAAGCATAGTCGTGGTTACCCCTGGCATGATGGCACTCATCAAAAATTAAAACCTTTATCATGCTTAGTTTGAAGAAGCTATGCCTCAAATTACTAAGCAATATTGCAGGAGTCATCACAAGCACCTGTAATTATAAAGCTGAAAGTTAAAGAACACTATTGTTTTTCATCCGTTAACAAATATCACACAATTGTTTACTCCTGAGCGATGAGAATGAAAAACACACGTTTGACAGATGCAAAATTGAAAACTATTAGTGCTGATGCATTTACATGTATCTTGAAGATTTGGGAGGCTTGCTTACCAATTGCTCCACATAAACGGTCATTGTGTTTTTTTAATCAGACACTCTGAGAATTTACAAAACATGTTCTTGCCACTTGTGCAAAAGAAGTTTTTTTTTTTTTTACCGCCACAGTGCATTTAGAATAATCAGATGCCTTTGGTCATGAAACAGTTTTCAATGACATAAAATTTGGAAAGAACACAAAAACATGAAACAAATCAAGAAGTCACAGGTATGAAGTTTGAAATTAAAATCACAAGAAATGTCCAAAATGAATTGAATAAATGAAGCAGATTAAAGCATTACGTATTAAAAAGGCAAACAAAAAACTCCTACCTCATATTGTTCTAATTGTTGCTTCCACATATCCTCATCCCAGAAGTCGACTCCCATGTCTCCCCAATACATAGCCACTTTCAAGTCGGTGTGCATTTTCACAGCTTCAGCTTGCTAGTATTAAAAGACACAACAAGAATCGCATAGAGTTCAGATGTGCAAGTGGTAAAACTAGTTATATATAGAGTGAGTTAGTAGGTGCATACTTGTTTGACCAAGACAACTTTAGGAACCAAGAAGACGGCAATGAAAGGAGAAGGCTTGCGGAGCAAATAAGCGTAGCTGCGGAGAAGCATAATGGCAATCAGAGTCTTTCCAGAGCCAGTCTCCAAGAACGCTATGGTGTTCTTCTTAATTGCTGCCTCTAATGCTTCTAGCTGGTAACTGCAAACAATCACGAAACATAAAAGACAGGCTCACCAAGCCTTCACATTTAAACAAATTTCCTTCTTTTACAACAACACCAACCGAAAAATCAACCGTAATCACCGTTTGAAGTGAATGAAATTTTAACATTTAAAAAGAGCAAAGGAAGAAAGAAAAAAATAAGACAAGACCTTCTGGCGAATGGGAGAGGATCAGGGTCAGCGGATAATTGGGCTCCGTCGATCTCCATGGCAGCTGGTTTTGCAGCTTCTCCCGGCGACATAGTTTCACTGCTTCATAAATAAAAAAATTTGAAAAAAAGAGACAAGAACAAAAGCAAAAGCATTGATTCGTTAAGAAATCGAAAAGGGAAAAGCAAACAAAGCGAGAATTAAAATTGCAGAGAAAGAAAGAGTGAGCAATGTGATTGAGTTAGCAACTTACAAGAACAA
>JAOTRO020000025.1:103406-125798 GCA_028566515.2 Pyracantha coccinea | reverse complement strand
TGTCAGTGATTGATGTGCAAATGAAAGTAGCACCATCCTTACACCAAGCATGCTCTCATTCAAATCAAACTTGAAAAGCAGTCAAAACAGACTTTGCATTGCCCATTCTCTTGCGTCGGTGTTGACCCCGCCGCTTGCTTGGCTCTCCGGCTCCGCCAGTAAAACTGAGTCACATCAAAAATCAACAGTAAGCAATTCGGAATTCATTCTCTACACAGCATATAAACAATATAAATATCAAAAAATAGAATACTCGAGCATCTAAAGTGTTTTGCTTTCGGTAACGTCCTGTGAAATGCACCACAGTACAACCGTCAAATCGAATTTTTCAAAGATTAAGCATGAGAAATCAAAGCAAGTAGAAATTAGAAACCCAAAACAGACAATTTCACATGCAAAAACAACTGGAAAGTGGAAGCCCATCAAAAGGTTAATGAGATATGTAAAACCAATTGCAAATTTGCAACCACACACTCACAAAAACGGAAAAATAGAACGAACCCAATATATTATCCCAGAAACAAAATTGGGACATAAAGCTCAACAATTGGAAACGCAGAGGCAGAGGGAAATCAAGAAAAGCAGTGCGTGAACTGAAACCTGCAGGACGAAGCGGATAAGAGGTAGAAAGCTGTGTAGATGAAGGGTAAGTGTAGGAGGAGAAACGGCAAGGAGAGGAAGTGGGCTTTTGCAGTAACAGTGGCAGTTTAGTAATTAGAGACTTCGAGGGGCATAAGATGGCCGTTGAGCTGCGCACAGGTCGAAGATGACGCTCCATAGCTGCGGTGCTGCTGATACAACAAGTTCAAGCTCTACACAAAACCAACAGAGTTTTACAACTCCACTACTAGTCCAATTGTATGGATCACAAATAAAACCCGCCTAGCTTGTACGCCGTGGGTGACGTGCGGTGGTGTTCGCAATGTTCGGGACCAAATTGCAATAACGAATCTTGACTTCGTTTCTTTACATTTTCATCCTCGGAGTTTCGTTTTGATTACGCTTTAGTCCAAATCCGTCGAATAAGTTGGTTTTCCATCCATTTCTGTGCACCTCTTTCTCTTTGAAAATTCATATTGGAAAGACTGGACCAACGATGTTTACGGAATGAAACTACAAAGACGAAAGTGTTATATAACAAATTGAAAGGAAGAAGGTGAGAATACTTGTAAACTACATAAATTCTTATAGAATTTAGCCTTTCGGGCATTCCATCAGTTTATCCGAATTTGATTCTCATAGACATACACCAATAATGAGTTTGATTCTTATAACACTATTGTTGTATCGTTGCGAGTTTAATAGTTGCATCCCACTATTTGAAACTCCTATATTAAGCCTTTTTAATTTTGAGTTTGAATTTAATCAAATTCACAAGAGAGCTAAAAACATTTGAGCTCGATGGAGCTAGTTCAATTGTTGGTGTAGTAGTACAAAGTTTTTTTTTTATTTTTTTTTTTAGTGAAACTGGTAAATTTATTGCCAGGCTAAAGCCAATTGAGTACCAAAAAAGCCGAAAAGCACTTGGCTAACAAAGAACATAACATAATACAAACGACAGCTGGATCATTGAAGGGATCAAGAAAACTAGACGTTGCATTGAATGCAAGGCGTCACCCCTCAACAATCTAGGGATGACTAACTAGAAGAAGGGCAAGGTAGACCGTTGTAGTTGAGAACATGCACCAAAGAAGATGGAGGTCTCACGACCTAAATATCAGCATCCATATCCTGAAATGATCTCGACGCGACCATGTCCGCCGCCAAATTGGCTATTCTTGAAGTCCAAAACCAGCGGCAAGCTTGAAAGAACTCTCCTAGTTGAACGACCTTCGCAAGGGTCAGGAAAGCCTCCCAGGTGCCAAGGTGAATTGAGCCCAGCAGCAAGGAGATAACCTCATTTGAATATGATTTAGCCACTATATTGGGAAACCTCAATTCCCGAGCCAACAAACACCCCCCAACTACAGACAATGCCTCCGCAGCCAACACCAAATACGCAACAACTGAACTTCGTTGAGCTGCAACAAACGCCTCAGTGTGATCCCTGATAACAATCCCCCAAGTATCTCATCCTCGTTGCCACGCAACAACTAGCGTCCACATTAACTTTCCAAAAATGAGGGGGATGAAGGGTCTAAGTAGTACCAGACCGGGGGATATCATTGGGACCAGAGGGAACACGAGCCCTGAGATTAGCGGCCACAAAGGTGTTCATCGCACTGGAGATAGAGTAAATGACATGGCTTGGAGAGAGAAGGTTTTTGAGCAAATATTGCCACAAAACTGGCTTCTAAATCTGCCAGCAGGTAAATCCAATCACCGTCAGCACTCTACCTCTCTCTTCCTTGTTCTCCGCCCGTATCAAGGCCAACCACTAAGGGAAGTGATTTGACTTCTGAGAACCCGATAGTTAAGAGAGCCTTCAAACCAAATAGGCCTAACCCACGGTCAAAGGAGAAGCATATGGTCCACGGACTCCACTTCCCCATTCCAAATAGAACAGATCAGAATGAGGAAGAAGCGACGCTTGAACAAGGCCAACTTGGGGCTAGTGCACTCTTGAGAGCCCTCCACAAAAATGACTTAACCTTTCGCGGAACATGCATCTTCTGAATCTCATTCCATATGAACTTTCCCACTTACCAAAGAGTGGAGAGAGGCTTCGCAGAAATTGGCACCCCATGAGAACGTTGCCAATGGTACCCCGACTTCACCTAGAATCTACCATTCTTGACCCAAGGCCAAACCAGGCTGTCATAACCCCAAGAGGCACCAATGCAGGTATCAAGGATCACTACATAATCATCCAAGGGAATGCAGCCTGATTTGCTCCAAGTCCCATGAAGAATATTGTTGACAAATTAGGGAATCCACCGTTTAATTTTGATCAATTTGAACACCCACCAGAGGCCTTGGATGTCTCGTAGGAAGCTCGGGCAGCCATCGGTCCACCCAAAATTTAATATTCTTCCCATTCATGACATGTCAATGGGCTCCTCCCATAATGATATTCCGACCTCAAAAAGGCTCACCCAAGCCCAGGAAGCACGGTGACCCCACTTTGCTTCAAAGAAAGAAGTATGGGGAAATATCGAGCTTGCAAAAATCTCACCCATAAGGAATCAAGCTCACAAATTATCCTCCAACATTGTTTAGCTAGGAGCGTCAAGTTAAAATCTTTGAAAGATAGAAACCCCAAACCCCCTCACTCTTCGGGTAGCCCAGCTTTTCCTACGCAACCCAATGTATCTTGCGTTTCGCATCTTTCTGACCCCACCAGAAATGGGCAAGCATGAAGTCGAGGTCATTAGAGATGGAAACCGAGAACTTGAAAATATTCATCGAGTAAGTTGGAATGGGATAGGCCACTGCTTTGATCAAAACTTCTTTTCGAGCCGGGGAGAGAAGGTTCTGCTTCCATCCTTGAAGCTTTCCCAGAACCTAACCCCTGACATCTGCAAGTGCATGGCGTTTAGACCTACCCCAATTTGAAGGGATTCCAAGGTGTAGGCCCAGGTCAATAAATTGCTGCCTACCCTTAATACCTGCCAACTCGGAACCCAAATCGCAAGGCATAATTGCACCAAAGAAAATGCTAGACTTCCGTAAGCTGATCTTATGAAATCTTTGATTAAGCCCAATGTATGGTACAAAATTGCAAAATGGGCTTATAATTGATTGAGAGCTACATACACATCAAGCTTTTTGGACATCACAACACAACAAAGCCCCAAGGACAAAACCGGCAACAAAAATGTAAGTAGAGATATAAATTTAAATTAGGGTTTCATCTGGTACATAGCCTCCTCGGTCTTTGAGAGAGAACTCGCAGCCTCCGGTCTCGACCAAGCAACAAGCAAAATGGTAAGTGCGTTTCCACTCTCACTGCTGCGCGCATTTTCCTTCTCCCTTGGAACTTGGTGGTTTTGCTATCTGAATTTGCATTTGCATTTGTAAGATGAGCTTTATGAATTTGATACCAAATCTACTGTCTTGCATATCTAGTATCATATAATTATCAAATCATCTTCATCATCTCTTCTTGATACTCAATTTAGATGGATGGATAGATAGACAGATAGATAGATAGATAGATAATGCATCATCTTCATCATCAGCATCATCCTTTGTTTGATTTGATTTGAGTATGGGGGATTGACCACTTTTTAAGTAAGAGTATATTTCAATGTTTGATTTATTCACGACATGATAGATATGAGTGATGAGAAGAGAACATACGATTCAAATTAAAAATAACCGGAAATCAGCCATTTTCAAATGTTTTTAGAATTTAGTTTCATTTTTTGTTTGTTCCTTCGTTTTTCTTGTTTATTTCGTGTTTTGGAGCTCATCGTAAAAACAGTGGTTCTGATCTTTATGATTCTGGAAAAGGAACTCTGACTGCTTTCACGATTTTGATGATCCCGGCCTTATATATTACCCAATGTTTCTGGTTTGTTGTACCTCTGAAATTCCTTTACTATTTTTATTCTAAAATTTGAACCAGAGGGTACTATTTCAAGCTCACAGAAGAGTGCGACTTTCATTTTAGTATCGATCTCGTGGTAAATTTGGCATAGGTTGGTTGAAATGAAACACATGTGGTCTTTTCATATGAAGCGTCTGACGGTGTTTTGTATAATCCTCTTTGTTGGTGTTTCACCCATCATTGTTCTTGTATCCTTCTACCAGTATAGCTTTTATAATCATGTTAAAAAGTAAGGAAAACTAATGAAAAGAGCTTGAAAACTTTGAGTTTTAACAATAAGGACAAAATAAAGGGTAAAGCGAATGGTACCAAGATTGACTTTTTAGTGTTAAAACGTGGTTTTTCGTTAAAGTGAACAGTACCGGGAGCTTTTCGTCAAAGTTCCCTAAAAAGTAATGTACTCGCTAAGAATCTGGTTCTGTTATAAATATGTTCAAGTAATGGATAATAGATGTTGAAACATGTGAACGTGACATACATGCCTTACTTAGATGTAAATTTTAGAATTTATAATGATCTGTAATGTTTATACTGTGCGTGTGCACCAACAGCCGAAGCAGATCCATGAGATCAAGGATTTCCTTCTAACTGCAAGAAGGAAGGATGCCCGCAATGTCAAAATCAAGAGGACCAAGGATGCTGTCAAGTTCAAGGTTCGGTGCTCCAAGTACCTTTACACACTTTGTGTGTTTGATTCCGAGAAGGCCGACAAGTTGAAGCAATCTCTTCCTCCAGGTATAAATTTTCGTGATCACTGGTGTAATTTATTACGGTGGGCAACTCGTACTAGTCTATTCTTATTGTGAATTAAGGTGCATGAATCCCGCTTGTTTCTTATGTTGTTGCCATTGTTGTTCTATTTTTCGGTTGCGGAGCACGGTGGATTCTATTTCATGCTGGAGAAGAGTAGTTTGTGTTGAGTCAGGGACTTCCATCTGTTATTTTGTTTTATAAGCTCACCCACAGTTAAAACTAATCATTTCTTTTTTAATTTTGATTTGTAGGTTTGACCGTTCAGGACCTTTGAACAAGGATTTTGGAGTAGCTGGGCAGCAAATTCAAGTGAATGCAGCAATGGAATGAAATCTATTTGATGGTGTTGTTAAAGTTGTTGGTATTGGATGTTAAAATGCCGAGATACTTGTGGTTAATATGTGCGTGTGACTTAAGTGATTTGTTTAGTTGTTTTGGTTATGGATCCATCTGGTTTGTGTTTTCGTGTTGGTGTTTGGAGTTAACGGTTAACAGTTTTGAAACGAAATGGAATTGGAAACAGAAACATAGGTAGAATATGAGTAAGAAATTTTCGGTTGGGATATGCCTTGAAGTATGTTGGGCTTCTCGCATTATCCAACCTCATCCGTCGATGGATAAATTTTGAATTGAATTGCTGGTGGCACTGGCTTGGACGTTTTGGTACAACAGCAAACTTACTAAACTAATTAGAGGGAGAGCCAGAGAAGTTGGTGAGAGGGAGTGGGGAGTGGGGACAGATGAGTTTAAAAACTATCTCTTTAAAATCAAGTAATTTAAAAGAGTGAGGTGAAAATCTAATATAAAAAAACATTAACCTCCAAGCATTTGCTTTAAAATTAATAATTAATATCCATGAGATAATTCACTCTGAGGACATTTTTTGGCGGATTTAGATCTTCTCAGAATCCCCTCCCCTCGTGGGGATCTCGGGGATCAATGCATCATAACCGTTCGTTAAAGATCGTGCAGTCACAATTAAATGCTTTTATATTTTTAAAAGTAAAGTAATCTCGTTTTGCGTGAAAGATATAAAAAAAAAATTATGGCCACACGATCTTTGATGAACGGTTATGATGAATTGATCTTCGAGATCCCCAGTGAAAGGATCCGGAGAGGATCTAAATCCCCCAATAACAAAGCCATTCCTCGTTTCTGCACACGAAATTTTGATTTTTTCTTTTGGAGCACACGAAATTTTGATATTTAAAACATAAAAAAAATTATGCATACAACTGAGGTTAACCACAAATCAAACACAAAATATTAATAATAACATTCAATTTAACAAATTTATCGTTTGATTAAAAAAATTAATACTAACAATAATTATGATTATTTGACAAAATTTTATAAACTAAATTACATGGAGGTTGACGGTTAGATTATTATTTAAGTGCGGATAAACATATTCATTTCTTGTTAATGACTCATCACTTAATTTATAAAATTTTGCCAATAAATTTAATTTTCTTAGCATTAATCATAACATATGGTGTGAGACGACACAAAACAAAATATACATACATGTGAATGTGGTGCCGTTTTCGTACTCGTGAGTTTGACTTACTCTGCATACTTGTAGTTCCGGGAGGGACTAGAGGAGAAGAGAAGAGAACAACGGCATACCAATATCCATGGCAGGGCGCTGCTTCTGCCCCTGTTTCGACTTCGAACACGACAACCGCACCTCCTCCGACACGGAGGTGGAGCCGGTGCTGCTGGTGTCTGGCATAGGAGGATCCATTCTGCACTCCAAGAGGAGGAAGTTGGGGTTCGACACCCGGGTCTGGGTCCGGATCTTATTGGCTGACTTGGAGTTCAAGAAGAAGCTATGGTCTATCTACAATCCCCAAACAGGTTGCTTTCTCCCTCTTTCTATACACTCTTCCTCCCTCCTGTTTATACTTGCGTAATATTAATATTGTACGTATATATATCCATCCATCCATAAACACACACAATTGCAATTAGCTCTGGAGCAAGATAATACAAGCGAGAGACTCAGACAGACAAGTCTAAGTGTTGGTCTTTTTATTGTTTTCTTTCGAGATTGAGAACCTTGTTTTGGGTCGGTGGCAATTGGGAAACCAAACCAAAATGTATGCAGGAAAGAAAGACAAGACAATGACAAGTGTGGAATTTTTTCAATCGTCTCATCTGTCACTGTTTGCTTGCTGGATTCTACTGGGATTGGGAAGAGACCATGCATAACATGATACTTTTAGTCAGTGTTAAGATTTACCATTTCATTGCTAAGATATCATGTATTCGAATCAACTGGATATATGCAAACATGTTTCAACTTTCATCTATCGTGTTACGATTTCATTCAAAATTCATAACCAAGTCAAAATTTTATTTCAAGAACTATCGTTTCCCTTCAGGATTAGTTTGAATGATCTACTCATAAACATGAATGAAGCATCAAATCCAACGGCCCCCATGTTGGTTTCCTACCATTTGAATAGTGTAAGACGCCTAAAACATGTTAGTCTAGGGAAATCACAAATTCAAATCCAATTTTGCGTCTGTTATTTGATGTTCTAGTTCTGTGTAGAATCAGCCTCTTACTAGACTCATTTGCCTTTCCTGGTTATACTGAAACGCTAGACAAAGACACTGAAATTGTGGTCCCAGATGACGATTACGGCCTGTATGCAATTGATATTCTAGATCCTTCCTGGGTTAGAATTATAATTGTCTCCATGGATTCTCATAGTTTGGTTATGACATCACTGAATTATGGGCTTATATTGTATTTCATGTTTCCAGTTTGTCAAATTGATACGTTTGAAAGAGGTATACCAGTTCCATGATATGATTGATATGCTTGTCGGATGTGGATATAAGAAGGGAACCACTTTGTTTGGATACGGATATGATTTTCGACAAAGCAATAGGTAACTTCTTTTCAGCTGGTTACTTATTTTTGGTGGCTAAATTTTATATAGTAATTGTATGCAAGCAACCATTTCTGGTATTTGAACTATCACAACAATGTCTGACAATTGGGTTCCTTGTTTCCAATAATCTGACCACCGTGGTTATTATGTTGGCAGAATTGACAAGTCAATGGAGGGTCTTAAGGTGAAGCTGGAAACTGCTTACAAGGCTTCTGGGGGTAGAAAAGTAAATATAATTTCGCATTCAATGGGTGGACTGCTAGTCACATGTTTTATGTCACTCCATACTGATGTGCGCATACTTTCTCTTGGTGACTAGTTGAAGTTTATGAATTTTCATCGAAATATGCAGAAAATATAAACTCCTCTTCTCACTAGAGGCAAATCGTTCTTCGGCAGGTATTTTCAAAGTACGTGAGTAAATGGATCTGCATAGCTTGCCCTTTTCAAGGTAGTTTCCTTTATGCCATTTGTCTTCGTATTTGGACTACATAATCTTTAACGTATGTCAGCGGTGCTTATTGGAATCTGTCCATTGAATCTTCTCAGGTAGCTAGAAAACCATACTATGCATTCCCTTTCAGCCTCTTTTGGTTAACATGTCTTTAATCTTCTTAGACTGGGAGTCAAAGCACTTGACAGTACCACGATATTTATGTCTTCATCCCTGATTGTTGATTATAAATTAAATTCAAATTACAGGTGCACCAGGATGCATCAATGATTCTCTCTTAACTGGATTACAGTTTGTTGAAGGCTTGGAAAGTTACTTTTTTGTATCAAGGTGGACTATGCACCAGCTGGTAATACATTGAATTAAACACTTGAACACCATAAAGAATTGCTCGATGTCGTTCTTGTAATATGTAATTGACTTGCATACTTATTTTCCTGTTTTAGGAAGTTGGGCATATCCATCCAGCTAATCAAAATAATAAAGATATTATTGTTCTTTATAGCATTTCATCCATAACGAGTATTTGGCTACATTTTTCAGTTCTTACCGTTTTTTATTCGATAAGGTGTTGCTATTAGGAAGAGCTAAACCTGAATAAATTCGTTTTCACATATAGTTGGTTGAGTGCCCATCAATCTATGAGATGTTGGCAAATCCAAAATTTAATTGGAAAAGGCGCCCAGAAATTCAGGTTTGGAGGAACAATTCTACGGATGGGGAAACTTTGGTTGATTTGGAGTCTTATGGCCCAATTGAAAGCATTCCTTTGTTTGAAGAAGCATTGAAACATAATGAGGTACCACTTTTCTGATTTTTCCTTCTACAAAACTCGGGAAAAGTCTTCAAAATTTCTTGTGTTATTTTGACTTGTTTTGTTATGTATTATTTCATGTGCCTAAATCACTGGGGCAAATCTTGCTTTCTGGTTTGGTGTTGTACTGTCTTTAGGAAAACAATTATACATCTAATATGATTAAATCCAATACTTATCAGAGCTCAAGATGGATACGCTATGTTAGCAGCCTAGCACTATAGACAACTTTATCTAGTAACACATTGATCATGTTGTCAATGCCAGTGGACAATAGCTGTTTTGGGTTGCAATTGTTGTCTGAGTTTTGTCTCCCTGCACATATCTGAATGTCTCGCCATTACTTCTTTCTCTCTTAATCAATAGCCTGAGCTTATGTCAATCTGTTTCATTGCAGCTAAATTATGATGGTAAAACGGTAGCTTTGCCATTTAACCATTCTATTCTCAGATGGGCTGCTGAGACTCGCCAAGTTTTGAACAGTGCTAAACTACCAGATATTGTCAGCTTCTATAACATTTATGGCACATCGTTCGACACCCCTTTTGATGTTTGGTACGTAAGAGAACTACTTTATGAATTAGGAATACTTAAGAAATTTAAATTCAAAATAAGTAGCAGCTGGACCCATACTTAAATCAAAACAGGAAACATGTGAACAGGGTTTGCAATCCTTGGTATGACTGGTTGCTCAGTTGAGACAGAGATGTTTATTATTTTAGTACACATGCGAACTAATTTTGCAAAATAAAATAAAGAACTGGTAGAAATTGACTAGCAGAACAAATTTAAATGGAAGTTCTCAGGGTTTGACATTGTAAAATAAAATGCTTTGATGAATATACAATCCAGTAGGTGTATCATTCTGTTTATTTCGTAAGCTGTATCATTTCCCTATCAAGTTATGTAACTGTTAATTTGGTAGTGATCTGACATATATATTACTAATGCAGTTACGGTTCAGAGACATCTCCAATACAGGACCTATCTGAAATATGCCATTCAATTGTGAGTTATTTACTGTTTGTGAAACCTTGAATTTCCTCTAAGTCATGTGTATAGGTATCCCATTGGTTCATAGTTTTAACTTTTAAACAGCCTAAAACATATGTCCTTTGATCTCTGATCGCTGAAGTAGTCTTTAATCGTAGCTTCCAGTTTTGACACAGATTATGCACCCCTGGGATGTTAATGCTTTTATGACCCATGTCCTCTCTGTGATTTACACGATCTCTTTCTTTCCAGCCTCAGTATTCTTATGTGGATGGAGATGAAACAGTTCCGGCTGAGTCAGCAAAGGTGCGCTATCCGACCTTTCATATGATCCTAGTGTTAATATACATGCTCTATTCAATAGTTCCTGCTGGGTTTTATTTGCGAAGTATGATTGTGGTTTCAGAATTTGAGCGAATTTGATCGAACTTTCTATCTTAATTACTATTGAACAGGCAGATGGATTTGCTGCAGTGGAAAGAGTAGCAATAGCTGCAAGGCACCGGGAATTATTGCGGGACAAAACAGTTTTTCAACATATCCAAAGGTGGTTGGGAGTTGAACAGAAGGTCAGCAGACATTCTAAGATATCCAAAGTTGCAGACGCCTCTTCAAATAAGCATGCAAATTTGTGAAATCCTTTTTCGATCTGCTTGAAAATTAATTAAAGGACATTCCATGTTAAAAATAATATCGCTGCGATAGCACCTTGAAATTGTACGGAATTCTTTATTTATGACTTTTGAGCACTATTTGTTATTTCAGTATTGTATGGATAGTATTGTTGGCGTGCATGTTAATGTCCTTGAATAGTTAATCGAGTGGTGGTATTGTGACATTAAATTTAAATCACATTTACATACACTAAAATAATCACATGATTGTCATTTACTTTTATACTATGAATGAATTTTGCCATGGAAAACACGTTTTGTCGATCTTATATTCTTGCACCATGGAAATGGAAACCAAGTGAGGTGAAGGTATAGCTGGCCGGGTGAAAAAAGCGAGTCCCCATGGGCCATGCTTGACAAATCTTGGCCCCCTTGCAAGTTAGCAAATTGCAGTTGCTTGGCCTGCCCAAATTAAGGATACAAATCTTCTACCCGGGTTAGCTAGTGGCAAGTGGATGATGAGGTTGGTTTGGTATTGTTGTGCTTTGAAAAAAACTGTTTCTGCTGTGTTGTGAGAATAAGCTCATTTTTGCTGCTTCACTTTTTTAGTTTTTTTCATCCAAAAACTGTGAAAATAAGCTTTTTTAAGTGTTTACCAAACATTTTTTTAAGTTCAACTTTTTTTTATACCCACTTTTTATAAAATCACATCATTACCAAACTAGTACTAAAGCTGTAAAAGGGCCAATTTTGCTGATGTGAGGGTGAACCAGAATCTAATCTCAAGATAACATTACACTTAATCATAATTAAACACGCTAAACTAAAAACTTTAGAAGAACATCATGCGAACTTAATTTGTAGTAGAAGAATCGCAATAATTTTTAATGAATATGAATTACTATACAGATATATGTATAGTACTGAATTAGATCATAGCTAGGGCTAGGGAAACACAAGGATGGATACATTCAGCCTGCCCACCCAAATCAACAAGCTGGAATCTCTCACACACACACACACATACATATATGTTAGGGAGATCAAATTTTTAAACCAAATAATATGATTATTGATGATTAAATTATTAATTAAGTATCGATTAATGTATTTATTTCTTATTAATAATACATCATTTATTTATAAATTTAATTTAAAATTTTAATCCTCCTGATATTAACTATATATACACACACATGCTCAGGTCAGGAATGAAGGACGGGGGAGGGGTAGGTAGTGGTACACGTGGAAGACAGCCACCTTCAGTCACACGCAAAAGCATGAGCCCATGATCCCATCCATGCTATATATAATGCAGTAATTTGATTTATAAATTTGAGTATGAACCCTAGAAGGGTGTATTTAACCAGTCGAGGAGAGGATCTTTTAGGATTGTAGAATCATTACTAAACAAGGAGAATCTCAAATGATATCTAGGAAGTAGATATTGCATTATCTTTAAAGTGTGATTACTTTCGACGCACGCCAATCCTTAGATTATAAGGACTTCAATATTATAGGAAGTGTTGATTCCTTACTAGATTAGGTTCCCAAATCTTGTGAAACAAACATGGTTTTTCTTGACAAAGTCCACATATTTCGCCCACTGATTCCAGAACAAGATGATTGTGACATAACTATGACATAACTGAGGTAAATCGGGAGAATCTCAGAGGATATCTAGGAAGTAGATATTGCATCCTCTTCGAAGTATGATTACTTGCGGCGCACACCAATCCTTGGATTGTAAAGACTCCAAGATTATAGGAAACATGTTGATTCCTTATTGGATTATGTTCTCGTATCTTGCGAAACAAGCATGGTGTGTCTCAGTGAAGCCGACGGACTTCATCCACTGATTTCGGAACAGGGTGATGATGGCATCACTGATCTGTTTAGTCAGATCTACAATGGAATGAAGGCTGTTGAGTTCATGACTGAACTTCTGAAGTAGGCATATTTTGATTCACCTTACTCTAGCTCTAGAAAAATCATGGTCACACAATTGCCCGTAACTAGGCATCCAAAAGGACTTGTGTCCACTTAAAGATGGGTAGCTACCTAAAGACCATGTCTTTTGAAGTAAGTCAGAATACAAACCATTCTTTTCTCTTCCTAAAAACGTGTGGCGTCTTAGCTTTGTTCATTACAAACTTTTGGACATCGAGGCTTTCCATATACAAGCGTGAATTGTGCCTTCAATATCGCAATGATGAAGAGTGTAGCATTTGCGTGTGCCCAAAAAACAAAGTTCTATCCGTTGCTTTCTTTAACCAATCTAGCCATCCAATTGTTGATGACAATCCGTATTCAACGGATAAGTGATTTCGAAATACTTCTTTTAAATATCCTCGGATCTATTTTTTTAGCCTTCACAAAAATTCCCAAACTCTTTTGAAAAGGTCCTCAACTTTTCCTCTGTAAATCAAGTTTGAAATTTCCACCATTCCACATATATATGCTCGATTTCTTCAAATGTTTTCATCCGAATCAATGGCTACACCCCCAAACGAACTTCCTGCTCATGTCGATAACTATGATTCTCAATTTAAGCCTCCGATGGTGAGGGTACGAAGTGAGAGAGAAGTAAATTTTTTTGTTAGTCTCCGTTAGCATCTTTTGAACGGTTGAACTGTTAAATAAGAAGGCGGTCATGATGATGAAAATCATTTCCCTAAATGTTCTGATCTCGAGCGTTTATGCACCAAAAACCCCTCGTACTTAGACTTGGGTTTAAATTTTCTCCCTCTCTTTTCTTGAAACAAGTGTTGAGCTGCTTTGATGTTGCTTTCTACAACTTGACTCCAGCGTCGTTTTGCATCCTCACCTGTTTCAAGCTTCTGAATAACTTGTATGGGGAGGAACTGGGTATCCAAGAATTTTGCATGTTTTATACCATGCGCAAAATCTCCGATCCACATTACTTATTTCAATGGAGACCCAAAGTCAGATGACTAGCCTACATAACCGACTTGCCGAGCCACGACAAGGACTAGTATAAGGATGTCTTGATTATAGACGAAAACTGGGAAGGAGATATTTTTGGACCCAAAATTTGAAATATTTCATCCACTAGCCTCAGCCGCAACGACGATATAATTATCAACTAGTGCCACTCTCAGTTAATTAATAAGGCCTTCAAAATTATCCCCCTTGAACACTGGAATTGAAAATGGCTCATAACCCCCAAAGAGAACTAGAAAGCATGGGAGGGACGCCATCACTGATTTGTGCACCAACCATTCTATCCAAAATTTGTCTTAGGTTAGCACAATGGATGCTAAAGATGGGAAGGATCTGAAGAAGGTCAAAGAAACCTCAAGGTTGGAGAAAAAGAAAATGAAACGTTTTGAAAGTGCCACAGAGAAATCTATTAGTGGCAAACCTTGTAAAAAGAAAAGAAATAGATCGGAGAGCCCCAATGTTCCTCTCGATGATGCCCAAACTTGTTAACTTGTAAAAGAACACACAAAGAGCAAGCCAAAGACCCGAAGGGTGTGCCGGTCAAAAGCTCTCTGACTGTCAAGTTAGTAAGCAATATTAAGACTCAAGCAGTGAGTAAGAGAATAAGTATGCAAAGATTATTTTACCAGAAATGAACTCTAGAAGAGTGTATTTATACCAGTTTAGGAGATGACATGAATTCTAGAAGAGTGTATTTATACCAGTTGAGGAGATGACCTTTTAGGATGGTAGAATCCTTATTAAACCGAGATAATCCCAGATGATATCTAGGAAGAAGATATTGCATCCTCTTAGGAGTGTGATTTGATTCCTTGTTGGATTAGGTTCCTGAATCTTACAGAACAACCATGGTTTATCTCAGCGAAGTCGACAGACTTCACCCACTGATTCCGGAATATGATGATAGTGGCATCACTGACGCATTTAGTTAGCTCCGCAATTGAGGCTATTGAGCCTATGACCGGACTTCTGAGGTAGGTGTATTTCAATCCACCTTACTCCAGACTTGAAAAAATCATGGTCCCATAAGCATTATGTGTGATAAAAAAATCCATTATCTTCAGTCATGATGAAATTATGCCTACAAAATAATAAAAACATTTGGTCAAGGACAAAGCCTCAAACGCCACGAGGTGAGGGGAGATGATTTGGCCGATATATCTCTGATACCTAAGTCAGTAACTTTGAAAAAGAGTGAGTGTTGAGAGCTTAAGTGCATAGCAAAAACTTACCAGCAAGTGGTGTTGATGAAGATTTATAAAGAGATGGTCGGCCATGGTAGGGTTTTGTTCTACATGCGGCGGCTTCTGATTTTCCAAGTGAGCATCCGTCAAATGGATGTGAAAAGAATTATCCAAAGATATTAATTATGAGATAATATCTTGGGATTATCATGTAAGTATCTTTGATTGATTGTGATGAAGATTTCTTACTTCTTTGATTGATTGCGATGAAGATTCCTTAGTTGTGATGAAGATTCCTATCTTTAATGGCTTTGACTTTTCCCTGCCACGAACAGCGGAGCTTGGTATAGTCATAGTCAGCTACTCAAGCATTCAGGGATGTTGAGTTGTACGTGGGAATATTTGTGTGCCCTGCCCATTTTATGATGGCAATTCTATATTCTTCAGGAAAAAGTTCACATGTCACCTTTTAAATTTTTTTGGTTTATTTTTTGCTCCACAAATACCCCCACTCCTACTCGCTGCCCGCAGAATAGGTGTAGAAGTCTCAAGCTGAGTAGCTGAGCAGAGTGTTGTTTCCTGATTTGATGTAGATTCTCCACTTTGACTTGGAGTTTAAGTCTTCTAGGAAAAGGAAACCAAATACCTCTAGAACTTATTTAAGCTTACCTTAAGTAGGAAGTTAAATAAATTCAGAGAGCAATTTTTAGCCCAACAAGAAAGAAAGAAAAGGCTAGAGGAAGTTGTACCCCCTCCTATTTTCTTCTTTGTTTGCCTTTGCGAAGATGTAATCGTCAACATTGTCTTTTTCTTTATGACGCACCAAGGTAAAAGAATTTGAATTTTTTTTCGATGTGTGTTGCCTTAGGGCAGCTGCCATGGACGACAACAGGGTTGGTGGTGGTGGTAGTGCGACTTGATAGATGGCTAGGCCAAAAGTTGCATGGCAATGGTCATAGCTTGGGCTAGTGCGGGCCAAGAGCTGTGGGGCAAGAGCCACGACTTGGCGCGAAGGCGCTAAGTTGAACAAGTCGCGGGGCGTAGCCCCTCTAAGCATAAGGCATGGCACGAGCTAGAAGCCATAACTTTGGCACCGGGGACCAGCCCATTTAGCATTACGCCTAGCGCGGGCTAGGAGTGATAAAGGCTGGCTCAGGCCTACTGGTTATTATGTTGCGTAGAAAAATATGAGGCGTAGGCCTGGGCCTGTCTCGCTGGCATGGGAGAGAATGAAGAAGGTAGTGGACCTCTAAACTACTGAATGCTAAGGGAGATAGCAGTTGGGCCTTGAGGCCTGGCGTGCAGGCGCTGGGCTATACAGTCTTGGGCCTACAATGAAGAGTGAAGTTGGAGTCTCTGTTGTCTTGGGCAAGAAGATAATGGGGTGTTGAGCTGCGTCCTACACACATATATATATATATATATGTATTTTTTCCTTCAAGCCACCTTTTGAATATTTTTCTTGTACCTTCCATGCAAGAAAATTTTCGAGTATGTCTTTCTTTAGTTGTAAAGGTGATGAATATCATCCGCCCTTGTATTGTCAAGGTGAGTTTTCCAGTAAAGTGGGCTACTTCAAGACTACTCACGTCAAGATTAATTCTGATGAGATAGTTCAGGATTTCCTTGAGACATATAGCCACGTGATCCCGTCTGGAGTTCGCATGAAACAGATGAAGGAACTGAGCATCTATGAACCATGCAACGAGGTTGCCAAAGCTGGGAAGAGAGCTATCAAATTCCATCTATCTTACTTCATGCTGGGTTTCACCTTTCTCATGTTCCATGTATGTCTTTCTTGCGAATTGGTGTGAAGATGTAGCCGCAGCCGTTAGCAAAAGCAAATAATGGGTTGTTGAAGAAGAAAATATTGGGTAGTGTTTCAAAATATAATTCAAGATGCTCATTGAATCTAGTGGTTGCAAGTACAGCTCTGCATAAATCCACAATAGAGACAGACAGAGGGGGGTTAATTAGAGTTGTCGAAAATGGAATTGAGATTGTCTTAGCAGGCAAGAAGGAGGTAAAATGTTGGGTAAAAAATAAAATGTCAAAACTACCCTTTAATTTAACATTTATTTGATAGAATAGATGAAAATGGGGTGAACTAAGACTACATGAGACAAAAATTACAATTTTATGGAGCAAAATGAGACAAAACCAATTTCAAAGGGTAAAGTGAGACTAAATAACAATTTCAGAGTGCAACTCAATTAATAAGCCTAAAAATAATTTTATCAACTAACAGTGTCCGAATATTTTTTTTAAATGTTCATAAGAATAATAAATGGTCAAACGATTTCTAGTTTTAAAGATTTCATGCAAGAATGTTTCTTTAGTGTGTTTTTAAATTTAGAATGACATTTCAACAATGCGATCTCACTCTAGGGATCTCACTCGATAATAGTGCTTCTTAGTAAAGCACTTTTTTTTAGGTGAACTTAGTAAAGCACTTTAGAAGTGAGTCTAGATACATCATTTATCATCATAATTCATTGTTTACAATCATCAAAAGAATATATTTGTGTTTGCTGCATGCCACGTAAACAATGAGAGAGATAGAAGAGGGGTGACATGAAACATGTATATAAAAATTTCTCTTAACTGTTGTTGCATGATGAGAGGAATAATATGTATGGCATGAAATGCATAAAATCTATAGAATTTTCAGTCATGTTATAAGAAAGACAAATTAGATACATAATCTACAATGATTCCAATTATATGTTTATGCTTTGCACCAAACATCTATTCTTAAGTCTGTCAAGAACCTTAAAAACTCTACACATCATAATCAGTGGTAGATCACCTTGGGGCAAGGTGGGTCAGCTGACCCTCCAAGCTCAGAAATCCTCCATGAAAGAGCTGAGTGATGATTTTTGAAAATATGAGATGCCCTTGAAAGTCGCCCTCCAATTGCTCGACGAATTGCCTCTATGAGCACTAGGTAGGGTAGTTGCTAGCCTCATGTCTTTGTATGCGTTGCTATGTGCATCTGTTGATAGGCTCATGCTGCATATGTAAGTGTATGTCGGCATGCTAGTTCAAAAGCTATTGACATCAGTGAACATGTTCGCTCGAAAGTTGTTGGCATCTGTTGACAAACTTGACAAATGACCTCAGGCTTATAAGGCTCGATGAAATGCCAATTTGCATGCTATTCCATCCATAAAAATTTCCACACTGTACGCGCTATTCTTACTAACCCCCAAATAATATTTTGTCTAAATCCATCATGGATCATAATACAATCAGTTTGATCCAAACAATGTTCACACGCCAAAGTATCGAAGTACAACGAAAACATTTCCAATATAAAACAATATCAACAAGACGGTGCATAATACAGTGTGCTTAGCTGGACCACTAAGAATAATGGCATATCCATTGGCAAAACCGTCCAGAATAATTGCCCAAACATTGACTTTTTATTAAGCTGCTTCACCTAAACTAATCTAAAACTATGATTTTCTCACAAACACATTCAAACCCTTGACCTCCGCCTGAAATGCTGCAAACCCTTGACATGGGGAAGTGAACATCCTCGAAACATTTCTTTACTTTCACTTCTTTTTGCTACAACGATACTGAGAGACCGCTAATTTCAACTAAGCTGTACAACGAGTCTTTATACTTAAGTTTTGGTCTTCTCATTTGTGAGAGCCGAATTTTAGACTTAACTAACAAATAAAATAAAATATTATTAAATCATAATACAAGCGACAGTTTGTTTTGTCTAGTGGTTACAAAAGGAATTTGCATGACAAGGCAGCCGAAAACAATATCACATTCTAAATCACATGAGGTCACATGTTTCATATCTATACTATGCTTTTATTATTTGTGATATGGAACCTGTCACTTTACTATTGGAAACCCTCCACTCCATGTCATATATAATAATATATGGATCTTAGTTTTTAATTCATTTGTAATTTATAAGGTTTTTGGTTAATATCATGTACCCCTTGACATGCCTTTTGATCAATTTATTACTTATATTATGCCCTCATGGACTCTGGTCATAATTTAGGATGGTGAAGATGGCCAAAACCGAAAGAAATTATAGTCTCGACCCTTGCCTTTTTCGGATAAAATGATGGGTTTTTATCACAAATGGTCCCTTATGTTATATGAAGTTACTAATTTGGTCATTCATGTTTCAAATTCATCAATTTGGTCCTCTGTCTATACAGTTACTCATCAATACGTCCATGCCGTTAAATTGAGTAAAAAATTCCGTTAGTGTGCCAAGATGGCGCATGTGGATTAAATAAAAAGATTTTATTTTTTTTTTGAAACGTAGTTTTAAAATAATAAAAAACATACAAAACTAAGAACAAAGGAAGAAGGGGATCGGGGAGAAAGACAGGTCCTCTTCCAACACTGCTGCTTAATGATATATATAATTGATAATTCAGATTATATAATCATATAATTGTTGTTCAATATCTCTTGTTTTATCATATAAGAATTGTACTTGTACTGCAATATCACTTGTACGATTAATATCTCTTGTCGTAAGATAAAGCAATTGAGTTTACACAAACATATTCAAGAATGCTGCATGCACTGAAAGGGATGTATTTGTGATTGCAAATTTGAAGGATGTTTCAAGTATAGCGGGGTGTCATAGAGAGGGCGGGTACTGTGATTTATTAGAATTAAAATAGGTCAAGACTTCGATTGCTTCTAATGTAAAAGAAAAGAAACCTGGTTGAGATTGATAATATCATTGGGTAAATTACCCTAATTTGTACTAGTGACTTTGAAAGAATTAAACTACTTGGAGAATTCTTAATTTTTTACAACCCTAAACCTAATCTACTTGGAGTCTGGAGAGGTCTACTATTATGCTTAAAAAGAAATAATTTATACGAAGCAAACATATAATATCAACTAATCACAATTAATTGAATTCAAATTACTATTATTCTTCATCAAAATAATTGATTTCTGTTTACCAAAAAAAAAAAAAAAAATCATTTTATAAGTTCCATGCAGTACATAAATCTCATGCAACGGATCCCAATGAAAAAGTGCATTGAAAGGTAGATTTTAGTTAATCAAAACTTCCAACACATATCTTACTTGATGAAGTGGGGAT
This sequence comes from Pyracantha coccinea, assembly GCA_028566515.2. Classification (NCBI taxonomy): domain Eukaryota; kingdom Viridiplantae; phylum Streptophyta; class Magnoliopsida; order Rosales; family Rosaceae; genus Pyracantha; species Pyracantha coccinea. The sequence continues at coordinate 105,517 of JAOTRO020000025.1, read as the reverse complement.
TAATTCAACAAAGCTCATATATAATTAGTGGAATGTGATTCAAAGTAACATCTGTAAGCAGAAATTACGGTTTGACTTTTGGGACGATCCTTCTCATTAGATGGACGCGACATTTTCTTTTTATTCTAATTTCTTTTTCATTTTCTGGATGAGCTTCTAATTAATTATAAAATTGTGAGTGAGATTATGATTGTTGACTGTTATTAGCATAAACTACTCAATCATGCCTTACAGACATGCAATGAGGCAAAGATAGCCCCACAACATGCTTTGTCCCACAGACATTGGCCAACTTGATTAGTTGAGTAGGAGCGGTTTCCTTAGAACCAGGGTATCACTATATGTAGACTCTTTTCAGTAAATCAACGCATTCATACATATTATAAAAAAATGCACACATACATATCATTGTTGGAAATTTTAAGTAGAAATTTCATTATTCTACATTGACCATTCCCAAAAGGTTTTCTCACTTTATAATGCTTTGTTCTTTATGGATAGTGATTAGAGTGATGAACCATGGATAATAAAATTGGGCTGAGCTTTAGGATGTACTAATTAATTAATAATTATATATATATATTAATTATCAAAAGATGGGCCTTAGGGCTCTTGGGCTTTGAAAATTAAAATTTTTTAATTAATTAATTATTTTTTTTACCAATAGACTTATCTTTTCAGATGAAGTCTGAAGTGTGGTGAAAGAACGTAGAGAGCAAACACCCCTCTGAGAAGATGTCCTCCAACAGTCACATCCCATTCTCATACCTGTTGCGAGTAGGCATAATCCTACTATATATACGTCCATCCGCATGACATTTAGAACACAGAAAATATCAAATTCTTCATCTACATTCCTAAACCTTCTTAATGAGAGAACCACAAAGAAATTCGTCAGAAGTCAGTTTTCTGGTGCTGGAATACTAACTTAGATTGTTGAATCCTGGTGAGGCAGACGTCCGTAGAACTACAAGCATTGAGTAGGGACGAAATATCTGTTTCAATTCAATGACATTACGGTACGCAAGCCTCGATCTTTAATTTGTCTGTTCAATATTATTTCGCATTGTTCATACTCTGTTAATTTATTTATTCGCACTTATTATTTATTAGCATATATAAGTTTATCACAAATTGTTGATATTTTTCCTACAATCCACACATATATCCACACATATATAGCCTTGAATTGATTTTTTGGAAAAATTATCTATGAAGTGTAGCATAAAAAATAGGCAATTCAAATCGTCGAAGTTCGATGTGAAGTTAACCCCAACTAGTCCAATTTTTACAAAATAACGGGGAACCTTTGGATAAAAAGTCTGCGCGCACGCACACATATATACAATTTATGATTATATGTCTCTTAAGATCGTTTAAGAGAATCGTCATTGTAATGACAACATATTAAAAATATATATAAATATATGCAGTAAGGATAATTTGAATGCAGCTTAGCCCATTCAAGTGGGAGGCGAGTGGTAATCATTTTCACTTATGACTGAGAAGTTTGAGATTCGATTTTCATGGTAATACAAAAACAATTTCTTTGTGCAGCTTAGTCTAAATCACCCACTCCTTAATTTAAATATACAATATATTAAAAGCAAACGTTAATAAGTTGTGAAGGCTATAGAAATTAATTTATCACGTTTTATATTAACAAATAATAGGACACTAGGACAAATATTAAATATATAGCCCTATTACTCAAGTTATGGATAGGATTGTACTCGTCTCAAAATTACTTTTCTAGTATTTCAACTAGGAGCATCATACCTGACGGCTGAAGTCATATGTTTATGTATCACTTTGTTTTGTGATTAATTTAGAGGAAGGAAGGAGATCTGTACTTTTTTTATTAATTGAGAGAGGTCTCGAACTTAAAGTCTCCTTAAATATTGAGAAAAGAAATATCACTAGACCAAGAGCTAGTTGGTAAGAAGATTTAAACTTGGGCATTTCTCATCCTCTCGAGCTCGCATGGAGCTGATACTTTGCTACAAATTATCCAGCAACCTTAAAAGCATGCTCCTAAAATTTTATCCAATTCTAAGCACATTAAGGCACTCGGCGCATCAAATTAAGTAGAAAGATGTTATGAGTCTCCT
>JAOTRO020000025.1:90506-103306 GCA_028566515.2 Pyracantha coccinea | reverse complement strand
CCACCAATGGGCAATGTGCTGCTCTCCAGAATCGACTTCACGTCGTATCTAGTCATGTCAAAGTTTGTTACTGCATTAAGCCCCCGGAATTTTATGGCTGCGATGTCATATGCCTCTGCTGCTTCCTCCTGTGTACCTGAATATATAAATGGAAATTCATTAGGAAATTATGAAGTAAAAAGCTAATTATCATCAGTACCTTAACTAAATTACAAGGTCAAATTAAAATTAATATTGCAGGAAAAAGAAATTAAACTTACTGAATGTTCCCAGGTAGAGATCTTTGTTCCCTGCTACTCTTCCAATCCTTGCTTGCCATCTCCCATGCTGGTGGTGCCTGTTGCACATGCAACCAAAGTAATTACATAAACAAACTATATATAAGTAATTGTAAGGCATGCTTGTAACATGCATATAAATACCAATCTATAATTTGATGACTGAATGCTGCTCAAACTTGGGGCCTCCACGCACTTTCAAATCAATAACACATTTAATTACATCACATGCATTCTATGTTGCATTACCTTGTCACTCCTCGATAAATGGATGCACCACGAGAAAACCCACTACTCTTCCTGCAACAAGAAAATTCATTGAGTACATGGGCGGAGCCAATGAAGGCTCACTAGGGGCAGATGCCCCACTTAAGTAATTCGTTTGTTAAGTTGCAGACTAAAGTTATATAATATACACGCGTTATCTTTGAAAAAAATATATGTATCTAATATCCAACATACCTTCATACTACTTATACTTTATATCAAATATTATATGAACAAAAATGCTCTTACTCTATCATTCAAACTTAAAAACTCCTCTCCCGCCTATCATGTATTAATATTTTTCTCATCACTTTTCAACTTTCCACTGCTATACTGAGATTTTTGTAACATGGAATTGTGATACATCATTATTTGAAAGCATCCTTATTATCATATTGAGTATAAGTCATACTATAATAAGGTTTTCTTAGTTAATTTTTGGGATGCCTCACTAAAAGAAATTTGTAGCTCCGTCCCTAACCTGAACCGTTTATTTTTTAAGTCTTGATCATAGATCATCCTTGCAAGAATTCAAATCACTCCAAAATTATTTGCCTATTTCATTGTCATGATGAAATCTCTTCTTTTTTTTTTAATAGAAAGTGTTTGTCAATTTCTTTGAATTCAATTAGATGTCTCAAATATTTCTAATTTGACTAATATTTTGTAAGAATGATCTATGAGGTGCAACTTAAAAAATAAATATTTCGGATCATTGAAGTTTGATGTAGTGTAGGTAGGTTTTCTTAGTTGATTTTCAGGATGCCCCACTAAAAGAAATTTGTAACTTTGTCTCTGATTGAGTACATATAATTAAATCGTCAATTTCATTATAATTAATCTGCTCCAAAACGATATATATATATATATATATATATGTACGCACCTTCGCAACGATGCAACATATTCCTGTCTTGTCATGTGCTTCATTTCGTCTACCTCTTTTTCATAGTTACTAATCTGGCATTAGTTCAAATTATATTATAAAACTTAAAGGTTGTTCATGCATCATGATTATCAGATAATAATTAATGAAAGACATGCATGCATCTATAATTTCACAACGGCGAACAATATATGATTAATGATACTTAATTTTCTGGGATTAACTTCCGTAAAAAAATTAATATCAGTTGGGAGTGTATATACAACTATTTTTTTAAATATGGTCGAAACATTTTCCCCAGTTTCCAAGCTAACCTAAGCGCGCATATCAATACCAATGGCCGACATTGAGCAGATTTTGTTGCGCAAACAAAATAGGCAACATGATCAATCGACACACATGAATCCTTTTAATTATTTTTTTGCATAGAGAGTTCTTTATTTAATTTTTTTATTACATTTTGTAACTCACCGGGAAGTTGGTAGTGGTTGTAGTACCCCAATATTTCAATGCTGCTAGGTCATAAGCTCGTGCGGCCTTTTCTTCCTTGTCATAACCACCTATGGATTAAGGATTGAATTAATTACTCAGATCGATCAAAAGAAAAGGAAGATCCGGAAAGGTGAAAAATCCATGCGAAGAAAGGCATAGACCTTTAAACTGTACGTACCCAGATAAACTGCAAATTAAAGAGGATTGAGATGGAAAGGCGGCCCAGATCAAGAAACGCACAAAAGAAAAGCAGCACTATTAGTTAAAGAAAAACATGATAGGCATGATGTATCTTTAAATTAAATAAATAAAAAGCTTGAAACGAAATAATCTTTTTTTTTTCCCTAAAAGATCCAACAATTAAATTAAAATGGACCGTGTACCTTGCCGTCCCTTTCGAGTTTGTCCCTCTCTTCGGCAACTATTATCCCACAAATGAGCTTCATATCTACCTGTCCATCTGTGCCTGTGTGTACGCATAGATTGAAACGAGTAGAACCTTATTCATTTTACGCATTGAACCCCCAAAAACCAAAAATTAATTAAAATGAGTAAATGAATGAAATAAGAAAAAAAATTAGAAACCTGGTTACACCACGGTATATAGAAGTTCTCTGTCCAAATGTATCAATGGACTTTCTGGGCACGGCCTCAATAGCAGTAGCAATACTAATCTGGTTATCGATCCCAGACTGAGTAGTCGCTGCGGGGGCAGCGGTCCTAATAATTGCCTGCTTATTACTATCTCGATCTCGATCTGACGAACAGGTTTGATCTCCGGCCGTAGTAGCACCTGCAGTACTCATCGAAAGCGAAAGAGTCTGTGCACTGCTAGTACTAGTACTTGTGTTGGAGACACGGATGCCATTGATATCGTTCTTGTTCATCTCTTGCAGCTGGGGTGCCGGTTGATTCCTCAGCCATGTCTTGATCATTGAAAGCCCAATATTCGAGCTGCTGCTGTTGATATTAATGTTACCGACTACACCGTCTCCGTTGATGACATTTGTGGGATCGGAAATCTCTAAAGGAAGCTGCAAAGAAGAGGCAGTAGTTCTGGAGAAGATGTTGTCGGTAGTATTAGTACTGGCGGTGTTTTTATTATTGTATGCATGTGCAGAACTAGTGCTACTCTGGATATGATCGTGATGATCCGCAATGAAAGAGTGTCGGCCCAGGAAGTTTTCGAGCTTTGGCTGCTGCTGATGACGATTTTGATGGTTTTCAAGGTTTAGGGTATTGCCTGAGTTACTGGTGCCCATAAGCATAGAGAGGTGGTCTGATGTGAACTTGTAGTTGGTGCTATCCGGTGAGTTCATATTCCAATCTGCACCTGCTCCAAATATGGTAAACCAAATTTACAATTAATTACTAAAATTTACAAATTAATTCAACAACTATATGAATGGTGAAAACTAGCTCTAGGAAAAAAGAAATGAAAGAAAAAATCACTCATCCAAAAAAGAATAAAGAACAGAAAAGGTGTTAAAATTATATAGGGGTGGTGGTGGTTAGGGTTTTGTTAAGAGTAGATAAACCTTGGGAGTTGAACGCAGCTTGATGAAGCATCCCAAAAGATGTAGGGAGGTGGTTGAAAGAATGATGATTAGGAGCAGGAGTAGCAGATGAGTCGTCATGAGAATTAGTGAGATCAAAGCAGCCTCCGGAGTCATCGGTACCGGAGATTTCATCCGAGTACTTAGAGCGGAGGCGAGAGACTAGTGTGGTGGTCTGGTCAGATAAGTCGTGATGATCTTGGCCGTGCTGCCGCTGATGATGATCAGCACCCTCAGATATCGTTGGATCAGCCGGAACTACTTCTTGAGGGGAAAGAGAGAAACCCAACCAGTTCATGGAACCCATCTCAAAATTATTCAATGTAGCTATATATATATATATATATATTGATTAATGGTTTGAGTTAAAGAAAAGAGATGATCAGACAGCTAGTACTCCATGCATGAAGAAGAAGAAGATGAAGTCGCCAACTGGTTGAGGAACAACTATTGTTTAAAGCGAGAAGAGAGAGGATCCATTTCCATGGCCGTATGTAGGTATAATCTCTATATTGGGACTCAAAGGGAGAAGAGGAAAGGTCAAAAATTCGCAGACATAGAATTAATTGAAATGACTCTCATTTCTTCCAAAGCAATTATATATTTCAAGATTTTTAACACACGCTCTCTTTCCCTTCCACTTCTCTCTTTCACACGTACGGGGGCCTCGGCCTCTAACTCTTGTTTATAGAATACAAGGGCAAAAGCGCTTTGCTGGATCTTTTATTTGACTCATAAGTATAGTACGTTGGGGGTGGCGGAGAGGGGTGATACTGTAATTTTGCATTAAACCCTTAGTTAACTGGTTAATATCCAAAAACACAAAATGACCTAGTGGTGGATTGGATTTTCTTTTCCCTCTTGTGCGTCCATTTATCTTTATCTTTTTTTATTCTGCCGTAGTTAGAATGAGTGTGATATTTACATTTAGGAATTAAGTAGTTTGAGTTTGATACCTAATTATATATATGGGTATCAAACATACTAAAACTGCTGTGAAAAGTTTAAGATCTTCCACAATAGGAGGAAGAAAGTGAGTGTGATACCAATAAATTGAGCCCATGCAGGAAATAGGAATCACACTCCTATAGTGTGCAAAAAAAATAAAAATAAAGTGTGATACTAATAAATTGAACTCATGAGAGTGCGATACTTATAAACTAGTAGGTTCTAAAGTATGAGTCTAATTATTATTAAACTCACATTAGTGTACCAGTAGTGTCATAGTTTACATGTAACACTATTGTTACACTAATTTACATGTAACACTATTGTTACACTAGTTGATGTGATTCAACATATTGATATCATGCTCATGAATTTAATGTATTGAACTCATAAATTTAATATATTAGACACTCAAATTTTTCGAACTATTATATGAGCGTGATTCTTATATCGCTTTTAAGACACAAATGAAAATCAGGTGCCAAGATCACTAAATGAGTTAATATATTAATTTATAGATTTTTTTTTATAATTGGACTCATATATCAATAATTGCTTGCTAAGTTTTGACTGAAAAATGAGAAATAACAGAACTAATAAAGAGGTACACGTGCGAGAGTAAGAAAAAAATATTATTATTGAATTGAATTTTAAATGAACTCCATTACAATTGTATACTACTTTAGAAATGAATGTATATATTAATTTGACCGTTTAGGTGTTCGTATATCCAAAATTGGTTGTGTGTATATCTAACAAGTGGAGCCTTATTATATATTTTGGATACAAGATAGTTCAAATTAAGTTACTATAATTATAAGAGATTATGAGACTAACACATGCATGGGTCTCATATTTTATATATATATATATATGTTAATTTATATACAAGTAAGACTATGACCGTGTGTGCTTTCGTAATCTTAAAACAATTAAAGTAACCGCATACAAACAGTACATATTATATTGTTCCTTTCTTGCAATCTGTTCATGATCAAATTTCCTTTTCTCCTTGTCCTTAGACATGAATTACTTGAAATATAAAATCTAGGTTGATTCTTGAAAGTGATAGATTGTCTTGGCATATAGGATTTTTTTCTTTAACTCATTATATTTCAAGTTCAAAATTTTTATATATTTTTAATCTAGATTAGAGTATTAATATTCATTGTAACAAAGAAAAAAGAATCACGACTATAATATATAGGTCCAGCATCAACGCTATCATTTAATATTAGAGTACTTTAGTGAGATACAAAAAAATTTCTTATTTTCAATTTTAATGATTTATTTATCAAATCATTATGCTAAGCAACATTAAAAAAAAGAAAAATTAATAAAAAAAAACTTGAAAACTTTGAGTTTTAACCAAAAAAAACAAAATAAAAGGTAAAATTAATAGTATCAGTATTGACTTTTTAACATAAAAATTTAATTTTTTTGTTAAAATAAACAATAACAGAATAATTTCGTTAAAGTTCTCTAAAAAAATCTCATATGGTAAATGTATTTGGTTAATGATCTTTCTTATTCCTTTTAAGTTGCTTTCTGATGACTGACGTCGAAGTGTGACAAAAAAACTCACACGCAGACGCAGCCCTTCCACGCCCATTTATTCCTCACTTCGAATGGCACTGACCCCTCCTTTTGCCTCTGGAATTTTTGGATGGTCTTCAGGTGCATCAGCCCAGCTGAACAAGAAATCTAGTATCCCCGTAGAAACACCAACCTTCGACAAACCGCTCTTCAATTGAGATGGAAAACTAATTACAACATTCAAGAGACTCAGAGTTACGAATGCATAAACACCAATGTGGATGTATAATAATATAAAAGTAAAGGTTCCCCAGATAATAATCTACTGCCACAAATCCAACAAAAGAAAGTAATAGACTTGTTCAGACAACTAAGAACACCATAAAAAGTTTTCGATTTTTCACCACCAAATACATAACATCAAAGTAAAATGAACTTATACATCTTACTTTTGCTATAATTTAGTATAATCAAAATTCATTAAACAAACTACTAAGCAAATTTGATCGACTGCAGCTGAAACTTCCAAAACAGATCAAAACTAAACGCAGAATTTCAACCACTACAAATCATTTACCCAGATTTTTCCACTGTGAATTCTCCTGAGGCCATCCGAGCAGAAAGCTCGGCGCGCCGCTTCTCTTCCAGCAACCGGTCCACGCTCTTCACACCGATGTCGACAGAATCAGCCTCTCTGCCATTAGAAGAGGAGCATGTAATCGTAGACAACCCAAACCTTCCTGCAAAACCCACCAAACTTATCAGCAAAAAGAAGGTACGAATTAAGCAAAATAAGCTCAAAGAAGCTCAAAGATAGGAACTTTCAGGAGAAATGGACCTCTCTGTTTGGTGGGTCGGAGCCTGTTGGAGTGGAGCTTGGCCTGGAAGGTTTTGGCGGGGACGAACTGCAGCAGAGGAATAGTGGCGGCAGCGGCCATTGGCGGTGTCCCTTCAGCCGTCGGGATTGGCGGTTGAGGAAGAGAGGAAGGGAGGAGGAGGAAGACGAAGATGATAATCCAGAGGCCAAACGTGGCCGTTTTCAAGCGCAACAAGAAGTTGGCAAGAGGGTATCTTTTGGCTGGGTTCGCAGTTCGATACCCGCCCATTAAAAGCCAATTCCGTCGGGATTCGGAATCTTCTCACCCACCCGACCCAAAACGAATGCATGAGACCATTGCAAATCGGTTTCTATGTCCTCATTTCAAAATATTCTTGTCATTAAGACACTAATCTGTTGTCTAGTTTTGAAACAAAAGTAATAATAATAATTTATTGCAAAGACGACGGTAGCTAAAATGGCTAAAGTGGATGTGTTTCCGCATTCGAATTTAAAATTTTCTTTTGTAGAGTAAAATTTAGAAGGATAACGTTGTGTGCCTCAATGGAGATTTATTTGTCCATCCACTTAAATTAATGAATATTTACTGTTCGAATATTATAATTGAGACTGCGGGGTCTAGCTTCTTACTCTGTATATGAAAAAAGGAAGTGATTTTCACACTCTATATTTAAATTTTCACTCACTCCTTTTTATTTATAACTATTGAATCGAGTAAATCAAACGGAACTAACCGGCGAAATTATGCAGAATTGTGCAAAAAATGAAAAAAAATGTGTGTTTATAAAGAGACTATCATCAGTCCGCAGAAAAAGGGCTAAAAGCATTAACTATTACTAAGAAACACTGTTATTCAACATTGTATACAGGCAAGTATAACTTACTTGTTGATCATCAACTACGTAACGCATTCAACATTGTAACAAAATCATCATGCATATGTACGTTCTGAATTATAGATGCAAGATGACTATTTGTTATGTGAATTAAGATTATCAAAACGGAAACATGCAATCAAATATTCACACCAATAAACAAAATAATTAATCAAAACTCAACTTAATATGTCTATAAAGAAAATAATCGAACAATTAATAATCCGAAAATACCAATAAAAACCATGCAATGCAAATATAGTTTCCAGAACACCAATGTATATGATAATGGGTCTCACATCCCTTTCCGGGGTTCTTCATTTTATTACTACTAAATAAAAATCCGACAACTTTTCTGCAACAGTGGCTCCAGCAAAAATATAGCGATTAAACTCTTATTGTTTTGTCCCGCATTGCTCTTATGGCTTATCATTCTCCCCCTGCAATGCAACCACAAAAAATAAAGCTGGATATATTTATATATTTGTTATTAGCTATTTTCGAACTTAATTAATTGGTACGTATAAACCCTGATTACTGTAGAACTTAATGAGAATACCCACCATTTTCACGCCTCTGCTGAGCAAGAAACATTCGCAGATGCGGATCAATGGGTAACCCCATGGCTTCGTACTTCGGATCATACAGGGAGTTCTTGATCGCCCTGCTGGAAATTATACATAATTAATTTGAGAAGATTACTGCTGAATATAGAAAGTACACAGGACAGTGAAAATAACTTGCATATGAACTTAATTTAACCAATAAATTTGATAATAAAAGATGATTAATAATTAATCACCTAGGGGGAGGAGCTGGAGCACTGTTGCTATAGTTTGGAACTGGAAAATTCATGCTCCCTTGCCAGTTGTTCATTGGAATCTACGTATATGTAATGGAGAATATATATTATATCACTGATAAAAATGAAATAAAACGAAAAATCACTAAATTAGATTAATTAGAGTAGTACGTACCATTGCAGCAGGCCTCTGAAACTCTCCCGCCAGCTGGTCGTACGCATTCATGTTCGTAAAGCTCGAAGGCATCCCTTGCTGAAAAAGGATTCGGAACCATTATATCGATCTAAGACGGTGGTGGAAAGTAATGTGTATGTCTGCTAGGTCTAAATATTGCTACATGTATTTATATGGAGGAGGCAGAGCTACTATCTATAGGTGAATGTGATGATATTTTGAATATTTTTCTAGGGCTTTTTATGTGTTACTGGTATATAAGGCACTTAAAGCACGTTCCTGTGAGGACCAATTAAACGTAATCAAGAACAAGCACATCTACTTCATAACTGTGATATATATATATATACACACACACGTTCCGTGATTGTCAGCGTCAAAGGAAACAAAATTATGTAGAGAGAAAGTATAAAGTTTAGGAAGAAATAATGCGTACTTGAATGACGATGTTCTGGTATCCGGCCGATGGAAAGCTGCCATTGGATGCAGCAGCAGACTGATTTGCCATCAGCCCATTGAATTGGATTTCTGGGGACCTATATATATGATGCAAGTACGTACATTACTCTTTTTTTTCCGAAGCAAGTGCAATACTGAGTTCGTGAATACTAATTTCCATTTAATCTATATTTGGAAAGCTAATATTTTGACCGGAGAGTTTTGAAATTTCGGAATTAAATTTGGCTAATATTATGTCTATTTTAAATGAAATATGACTCGATACAAAGGTAATATTTTTCAACTTTTTTTAATTTAAAAAAGAAAGGTCCAATGTATCAATTCACATACTCTCTATTTTCCAATATAAATATAAGGGATTAATATTATGTATAACATTCCGTTTTCTTATATATAACTAATATGAGTTAACATTTCGCTCACTCTCTTTAAGAAGAAGAAGAAAAGACTACCAATTACCAAAGAACTCAGCATAAAAAATAAAAAAATAAAAAAAAAACACCAAAAGCGAGGTTGATTAATCGGGAATTAACTATAAAACAATAAATAAAATTTGAAAATCGCCAAGCTAGGTTAATAGGAGAAAATTATTTAACTATAATACAATAACTAGAAGATTCAATTCAAATATGTATAATATACACACACACAGAGTTATATATTATAAGAATTAAACTCATAGACACTTATGAAACGTGATTAATTAATTAATTATACCCAAAAAGAGTTGCAGGCTGATGCAGCTGCGTGGGTTGCTGGGGACTCAAGGGAGCAATTGCCTGTGTCCTCATGTAGGGGGATCCACCATTTCCATTATCCAACTGTGCCTGCATATATAGACAAGAACCAACATAATAGAAAATATGAAATTAATTTATGTAAGATATGAAGACCATTTTTATCATCGAATTTCACAAATAAAAATAATATCAATTAATTCCTCACCACTGGGATGTTGTTGGTGGCATTTGTGTAACCACTTGCACCTTCGAAGCTCCTCAGTGGAACTTGATCATCAATGGGAAAAAACATACGATTGCTTCGGTTGTCTTCAGATGCCATGTTTGTTGAAAACTACATAAAGAAGTAAGAAACGCAGCTAGGGTTAATGTGATTCATTGGGAACCAATTATCACAATTATATATTATATTGAATTGGTAGTATTCATAGTATAGTGATTGGTGAATAACTGATAGCTAATATGACACCGAAAATGGTTGTCAATATTAATTATATAATATTGTCCAAAAAAATATAATAAAAAATACTGAGGTGCATAATCCACCTAAACAATAATAATAACTGTGGAAATTTCTCATTAAGTAAAAGGAATAACGTATATGCATATGGAAGTTGTTGTGTATTGGCATTTCAAAATATATCATGCACTTCAAATTTACAAAAATATTAGGAAAAACTTGTGTTGAGAAGAGTGAGGATAGCATTTCAAAAATATCAGTCTAAAATTCCTTTGAATTTATTTATAGAAATAACTATATAATATTAGACTGAACATGAAATATATATATATATAAACATATAAAGTAGTACACGAGAGAGATAATACCGCAGTTGAAGAGAAAGGTGACCATGGCCCTGCTAATGCAGAATCAGTGGAGAGTGAAGGGATCCCCGTAGTACCCTGGAGTAACCGGACTGCTGCCAGCGCCAACACCTATCTCAAATGCCTCTTGGGGTTGGGGCTCTTCCACCACCGGCCTATTTATGTATCGTAAGATGTCAATTTAAATCTATGATTAGTCCCAAAATTGGAGAACGAATTAATCTATAGTACAACGATATGTATAAATATTGCTGTTGATCATGAGGCTGAAGCAGCATTGCTGCAGAATCCTGCTCATTATCATCGAATCCACCGCTGCCAATTAAATTCTCTTGGTTCTCAGAAATAATTGGTTGCTCATTTGCCTGTTCATCTTCATTCATCATCTTTATTTGCTCAGCTAGATGGTCCACTTGTTCATTGTTCAGAACAACTTTGCTCATTTCCCACAACGTGAAATTTCTCATCAACAGCAACTTTCACTTGTTCTTTAAAATCAGGATCAGGCACAGTTACATCCATTACATGCTGGTCAGCAGTTTCTACTTGCTCCTGCTGCAGGCATTTAATTATAAGAAAATTTGATCAACTTGTTTAATTATTTTGCAATTGATCAGCTTATTTTTATATAGTAATTAATTAGCTATATGCGTCTACTTTAGTACCATCTCTGTATGCTCTTGCTGAAAAATGATTAAAAGTAAACATTTTAAAAAATAAATAAGCAAAATTATAATGCGATCTCATTGAACAACTACTCTAACATAATTTCATAATTAATGAAAACTTATAATGAACAACTACTCTAACATAATTTCAAAATTATAATACGATCTCATTGAACAACACTCAAACTCATGATGCTTGACGTTGCCATGTATGCTCTTGTTTTTGTATTTAATGAGGTATAATTAATTTTTATTACATTAAAATATTAATTAATTGTTAAATTCTTAAAATTTGTATATATAATGGGAGGCAAGCATGCATATTACAAATCCATTTATATTGAAGCTAGAATTCACGCAGTACCCCTTTTTCGGTGGTAGGTTTTGAAGTGACTTCAAGGATGTTGTTGCAAGAGTTGCTCTGATTGGTTGACATAGCTAGTAAGGTATATATAGAGATCCTGATGGAAAAAAAAAATACAAAAAATGTCAATCAAATTTTAAGTACAAAATAAAAGTATGACAAAAAAAGTTCAAAATAAAATGAACGGTTATACAAAAAAAATATAGTTATCACAAAGAACTAAAGTGAAAAAGTAATGTGATTACATAAACAATAAACAATATACAATATGCTAAAGAAAATAATAAATTTTTTTTCAAAAAAGAAAATAATAAATTAGGAAAATGTAAACAATACTCGTGGACCCTTTTTTTTCCATATGATACACCATATTATTTAGAGCATTGTCGTTGGCAACCCTAAAATTGTATATTCAAAATATCTCGGCCGATAACCCTAAACTACATTTTGCATTTAAAGAGCATCCCTGGCGAAAACCTTAAGCTATTTTTTGTTCATTCGAAATTCCGAATGGTAACACACTAAGGTGCCTTTAGCATGTCCACAGCATACAGCAGACGACTCTAAACTACATTTTGCATGTCCAGAGCTTCTCGGCCGGCAATCCTAAACTACTTAATTTATGCATATTTGCCTACTTTTTGTTTTGGATAACCTTTGAATAGGACTTGGATCCTCTCCTAATCCAATCCATGGGGATTCTAGAGATCAAGGAATAAGGACCGTTTATAAAAAATCGTGCGGTTACAATTAAATGTTTTTTATATTTTTAAAAGTAAAACAGCCTCGTTTTGCGTAAAAAGCATTTAATTGTGACCGCACGATTTTTTATGAACGGTCATTGTTCCTTGATCCTTAGGATCCCCGTGGATTGCATTAGGAGATGATCCAAATCCCTTTGAATAAACTTGAATTTGAAATGTTAAAAACTAAAAAAGTTACAAATTAAACTAGTACTCGCAATATATTGAAATACTAGAAAACAAAACATGCAAAGGACTGAATATTGGCTGAGGAGGCGTTGCGGCGTTGATTCTTAAACCGGATAAAATATTTATGTCGATATGTATACAGGCTGGTCGAAATACTAA
>JAOTRO020000025.1:79643-90406 GCA_028566515.2 Pyracantha coccinea | reverse complement strand
AAAGTACATTATTGAGTACGAATACCCACAAATGACTTATCAAATGCATATTTAGACCAATCACAAATGACTTATGTGTATACTCCCATCTCTACCTAGCACGAGGCCTTTTGGGAGCTTACTGGTTTTGGGTTCCATCGGAACTCCGAAGTTAAGTGAGTAGCGCGCGAGAGCACTCCCATGATGGGTGACCCACTGGGAAGTTCTCATGTGAGTTCCCAGAAACAAAACCGTGAGAGCGTAGTCGGGGCACAAAGCGGACAATGTCGTGCTACGGTGGTGGAGTGGGCCTAGGATGTGGTGGACCCCGGGCAGGGATGTGACAACATAATTGACAGCCAACCAAATTTTATCAACTCAAGAGGGCCGTCGAAATGTCCGATGGTCACTAGCTAGTTTGCGTTTTCTTTTATACAAATCTACTTTAAAATTTGTAAATTTGATATCTCACAATTGTTTTCTCATTAGATTTTCATGTTATGTTACCTATCTGTTGATTTAATAGTAAATTTTTTGGGTTTTTCCCATGCAGCTTATGTGGAAGGCAAAAAAGACCCCTCTTGAGGGAGTCCGATCCATCAATGAGATACCATTTTGAAAGAGTTAGAATTCTAACCTTGTGTCAAGACCTACAGGTCAAGAGAGACATTTTTGCCAAATATTTTTTTATAGGAAATTCAAGCCAACAACTTAAAAACAAGTAGAAAGAAAATTAGTGGGTTCCTAAACATTTACAAAACGGTCTTCGGCCCCTAAGAATATTTCCAAAAACTCCTACGTGAAATTTCAAAAGCTCACGGTGTGACGAAGATTAAAAGAAATTGATTTTATGATAGTTTTTGCAAAAAAATTACATAACCAATTAAGATCCCACATTTTTTTGTGAACATTTTGAATTTTGTGTTTTCACAAAATACGTTGTGTGAGCATTAAGCAAAACGTTACAAACCATTTGTAATCGGTTTTTTTACCATTTATTGAGCATCAAAATTATTTTTATAAAATATTTAAGTCGAAAACTTGTAAATAAATAAATAGAAAAATTGGCCCAAAACATTGCCAAAACGAAGTTCCATACACAGGAATATGTTCAGAATGTCCTACGTGGAATCTCAAAATCTCACAGTGCAGCAAAGATGAAAAGAAATAAGCTTTATAATGGTTTTTTTACAAATTTACAAAACTGATTAAAAATTGTGAGTATTAAGGAAAGCTTTTAAGGCAAAACTGATTAGCCCACAATGTTTGTGAAAGCAATAGAATTTTGTATTCTGGCTAAATAAATTGTGTAGGCATTAAGGAAAATGTTATAAACCATTTGAAAGCAGTTTTACCTTTTATTGAGCATCGAAGTATTTTTTTTATAGAATATATAAGTTGAAAACTGAAAAATAAGAAGAAAAAAAAATAATGGGGCCTAAAATATTTACAAAATGGTGTTCCATCTATAAGAATATATCTGAAAATTTCTTATACGAGATTTTCAAAACCTTACGATATGGTGAAGTTGAAAAGAAATCGTTTTTATAATTTTTATAGAAATTTGTTAAATTAATTAAAAATTATGAGTGTTGACCCACATTTTTTGTGTTTTTGCAAAATATTTTGCATGAGTATTAAAAAAAAAAAGTTATAAAGTATACTAAAGCGATTTTATTATTTCTTGAGCAACAAAAATACTTAGGCGAGAAACTTAAAAATAAGTAGATATTTTTTATTTGGACGAAATATGGAAATACCAGAAAGCCTCTCCCAGTTCCCCATCGCGGAGGGCCTGAGCTTGGCGCTTTAAACAAAGGGGTTGCTGTCTGTGTGCATCTGAGCGACCACTGCCCGCATTTCGGGGGGCTTCCAAAAAATTCAATGACTCAGTAAGTTTGACGTGCAATTACTCAGGCTTCCTTATTAATTTTGTGTCAATTCAATAGAATTGGGTTTTGCAATTTCCTTTTAGTTTCTGGGCGCGATTGCGATTTTACTTTTGGGAATCTTCCTTTTTCTTAGTTAGAACCATGGAGTAATATGGAAATTGATTTCTTTTAAATTGTATAATGTGTTGTTTCAGCGTCATCCTCCAATTCCTCCCGATGTTCCATAATCCATGTGCTTTAAAATTAAATCCGCTTAGATATTATTAGATAAATACGTGAATTCGGTTTTGGGAAATCCACAGGCAGTGATAGTGCTCATAGAATAGAATAAAGAAATAGGGGTGATTTGGCACTAGAAGACTAGCTGCAGCCTGCAGGAATGGATCCTTGGAGTTCCATCGATTATAATTTCTTCTCAACTTGATGTAAATATGTATTTATTGCAGTGAATCTGATGGTGCATCGGTAGGAACTTCTCTTGTAGATATGAGTCATCTTTTTGGACAGGATGATGATGATGATCAAAGGACTCCAAATCCTTGTAAAGATATATCAAGTCCAGTCCAACCATACGAGCCGTATGTGGGTCAGGAATTCGACTCACAAGAAAGTGCACTGGCATTTTATAATGCCTATGCCACTCGTATGGGTTTCGTTACTCGTATGAACGATATGTATCGATCCAAACACGATGGAACCGTCATTGGGCGGACATTGGTATGCAACAAAGAGGGTTTCCGAAAGCCTGACAGGCGTGACAAGAAGACCCTAAAGCCTCGGGCTCAAACTAGGGTAGGTTGTAGGGCAATGCTGTCCATCAAGAAACTCAGTGTTGGGAAATGGGTTGTTACATGGTTCGTTAGGGAGCACACTCATGCATTGACTCCCAACAAAGCTCCAAAAGGACTGGTCAATGATCAAGTACCGGTAGTAAGTTATCGTTATCTTTTACACTTGTTATTGACTTTAATTTGTTCTAAGCAATTTTTTGTTTTGCGTCATGCATATTAACTCATATTAGACTTGAATCAATCTTATATCGAGGTTCTGCAACTTAATTTGGTCGATTAAATGGGATTTTTGGGAGTTACAGAGCTCTTAATGTATCTGCTGCGCATGTTGCTCAATGACATATTTTTTAGGACTTCATATGAGAGTTACGTTATTGAACAGGCCTACAAGTTGACATGACAGTTGCATCGCATTAGTATGACCTGAAATTTATTTACCATAGGCTTCTTTTCTTTTTCACTCTGTCGTGTGTTTGTAGGACGATAAGACAAAGATTGCAGAGTTAACTAATGAGCTCTTCCTCGAGAGAAAGCGGTCTGCTGCACTTAGAGAAATAGTTGATCTTCTATTTAATCACATTGAGGAACATACGCAAGACCTGTCGAAGAAAGTTCAGCATGTTGTCGACAATGTCAAGGAGCTTGAATCGGAAGGGAAAAACCGCCGTAGCCTTGGATAGGCCTGGCATTCTAATGTACATTGAATATTTTCACATTAGTTTGATACCTTTTATTTGATTTTGCGGAAGAAGTATTACTTTGAAATTTTAAGTGTGAGTTAGCTGTGTTTTGTTTGAAACAGCCAACCCTATATACAATGCTCGTATGGTTGTCACATGGCACAAGTAACGAGTGTAGAACGTAGCATGCTAGAGTTGAGAGGTTAAGCCATTCTTCTGTGCACTATGGTCTATGGGGGTGAGGTTGTACCATCCCTTCTGATCCCATTCCCGCCAACACCATCGTCCTCGCCGCCACCCCCAACTCCAAAGATACCGAAAGTGGCGGTCATTAGGGGGAAATCTTCTAATGATCCCATGCCCCGGAGGCATAATTCAAGAAATTTGTTTATGCAGGATTCATTTAGTAAGACAGTAGCTTTGTACATTAAACTGAGAGCTGCATGTACAGGGCAAACTTTTATTCGCAAAAATTTAGTTGAGATTGGCCATCTTACAATAAGGGTGGATCTAGACCGGACAACCTACCGACGGATAAAGGGCGTTAAAACTTAAAAAAACACAAGTTTACTAGTAAATCTCCATCTTCCAAACTTGAGGTGTGTACAACTGTAGAAGCACCTTTAACTACCCAATTTAAAAGCATCCACAAAGAGGCCTAGGCAAACACCTGCTTTCCAGTAATTCACCATCATGACAAACGTCTTCAGCCTCCCACTCGATTGAGAGGGGGGCTTTCTATACATTAGCATGCCGATACCTTCAATGGCAGCAACCACTATACCCGCAACCAAAACATCCCAATCCCCGGTCTGCCCAAGGATTGTAGCCAATGCATTTGCCGTGTAGAAACCCAAAAGAAGAAGAAATATTTTCATGGGAAAATTTCTCCTGGCTAAATTCAGCTTCTCCAGTAGCTGTCTCCCACCTGCAGTCACTATCCGACCCAATCGGGTGGCATTGAGATTAGAGTTGTTGCCGTTGATGCCCTCTTGCCCACCCTCATCAGGAACCCCACCTGTGTCCAAGGCAAAGGCTATTCTCCACTGTCGTCTTGTTGACTGAAAACTGCGTCAGCATACCAAAAATAAGCCTGTTTAGAAGGGTATCAACATATTTTTTATGAGACAAGGCATCACCATGCAGAAAGCATTTGGACCAGGAAACTTATAACACCTAAATACAGTTCGCACAACTTTTATTTGACGTGGATATATAATGTTGGCTGCCAACAAAAGTTCCAAAATGACTGAAATCATTCTCTGTAAATCCCTCTCCCATTCCTTTAAGCCCCTAGTTCTTAGTGAAGGCAGGATCTTGGAATAAGTTCCTAATCTGCAGCAAATTTGGGCATCATTCCACATCATAATTTTCTGGGACTCCGAAATAGGTAGGGTGGGGATACAGCAGATCAAAAAGAGGAAATCCAAGGAAGAATGCTAGAACAACAGAAGCAGTCTATGCGACAAGGATGCATACAACTCACATTATTTATAAAGTGCTGCTAATTATTAAGGTATTCATAGGAATAAGAGAAATCTCAAGTCATCCGTTCATATAAAGATATAATGCAGTTGACTTTATTCTGTAAACTACAAGAAAGCAGAAAGAAGATGCAAAAGCTCAGTCCGATATAGCATAGAACAATACAAATTTTGAGTGACCTAAAAATATGTATACCTCCTTTGGGGGAATGGCAGAGACTTTATGCGAATCTTTGAAGTTTGGATCATGAAAAAAGTTGGTTCACTGCAACAGTTGTGGATCATACAAGTTGCAAGAGCTACATATGATCTTTCAGGGATTCGATTCTCCAGTGGTGGTGCGGTTCCTATTCGAGAGGCCAAGAACTAGAATAGAAGGATGGAAGGAAGAGAAAATGAAATTGTGAGTACACAACACAAGCCTTCAATTTGGACAGTGATGATGATGACTCAAGGTTAAGGATTGTTACAGGGGCTCACGTGAGTTTGATTCTTGTATAGTTATGAACATAAACCCATTTTGGAGAATGAGGTGGAGCCTAATTGATTGCATGGCAAAGTTGATACTCGTACTAGTGTGAGTGAGTCTTGGTATATTTGATAGAGTTGTTGATATCAATCATCCATAACCAAATGAAATGAAGAAAAGAAAGCAAATTGCAGATGAATTTATTTAGGAAGCAGAGAAAATGAACAAAATACATAATGATCTGACTTCCCAAAACCCCCTTCTTTTGCGAAAATACAATTAACAATCGCAAACAAGGCAGACAGATGATGATAAGAAGAAGCCCAAAGAAAAAAAAGGAAAATACTTGGAGCCAATTACCACTAAGGACAGGAGTCAGGACCCTTTGGCATGAACAGAAGAATCAACAAGCCATTGACCCAGCCATAAGGAAACATGTATAATAAAAATTATAAAATTACAAGAGATAAAGATAAGGAAGATTACATTACTCGCCATTGAACTTTGAAGAGAACAAGTGCCAGTAGTCGGAAGACAGTGGCTGGCTGCTCTTCTTCTTCTTCTGCTTCGTCTCAGCAGCAGCAATTATCAAACCGGAGCATGAGATGAGATGAGACGAGACGAGACGAGATGAGATAGATTCATTCAGCGATTCAGCAGCAGCAGCGTAACTCTGGGTTTACTTTTAACATTTTGTTTACTCCTATACATCCCCAAAAAGAAGGACGAAAGTCATTTACTAAAATGCCCTCCACGCGATGACTCGGTCATTGGTGTGTGTCTTCTCTTCTGTTTCTGTTTCTGTTTCTGAATCTCAGCGGTGCAGAGCGAAGAAGACCCAGCAAATGAAAGCAGTTGGGCGAATTGGGGTGAGCGGAACTGGAATATTCAAAAGATTATTCATTTATTTTTGAGGAAGGAACAAGATGGGTGGTGGGTCGAGTGGCATTCTGATGATGGTGTTTAGGGTAATAATGCTCTGCCACTGCCTCCCTCCATGTCTCAATCTCAATCTCAATCTCAATCTGTATGCGGTTGCAGTAACAACGACTGAAGAATCCGAAGAAGAATTCCAACAACAACTGAGGAGGGCGGTAGATGTGAAGGGAGGCCCCGACTCAATTGTGTGGGTGGTTCAGCTCTCTGATCTCCATTTCAGCGTCCACCATCCCGACAGAGCTCTCGACTTCAAGAATTTTGTGGGTCCCGCCCTCTCCTTCATCAACCCTTCTCTCGTCTTCATCACCGGTGATCTCACAGGTCTGTTTTCATATGTCATCACATGGATGATGGGTGATGGATGCAATGAAACATATTTCGTGAATACTAATAATCTCAGAGTCACAGGCTTAGTATTGATTAGTGCATACTTATGTTTGGATTTTCATATGTAATTATTAATCAGATGGAAAAAGCAAGGATTTGTTGACAATGAAGCAAAATGAGGACGAGTGGCTGGAATACCACAACGTCATGGAGGACGTCATCAAAAGGAGTCGACTTGACAAGACCCTCTTCTTTGATCTCAGAGGAAATCACGACAACTTTGGCGTCCCACAGCTCGGCGGCTCCTTTGATTTCTTTTCAAAGTATAGCATCAGCGGCCAGTTGGGCAGAAGACGGAATGTCAACAGTGTCACTCTGCAGGTATTATTCCGCTCACTTTCAGACTTTCAGACTTTCAGTTTCAGAGAGAGATGCTTCATATCTATATGTCATCGTGTATTCATTAACTCAACTCAACTTGTGTGCTTAGTTTACCCAACATTGAGTTCAACTTTAATTGTACGTTCCCAATTCCCATGCTTTGATCACAGATGCTACCGTTCCCTTAAGTGTTTGTTAATTCAAAAGCTTTTCGTCATTTCCCCAACTTTACACCTTTTATTTCCATCCAGACTGGTGATCGGAAGCATCTCTTTGTTGGAGTTGATACCACAATGTCTGTTGGTTTACGAGGTCCAACTAATCTCTTTGGGCATCCAACTGATCAACTATTAGCCGAATTGGATACACACCTCTCACAGTGGGACTCTAGATCACAAGAACCATTAAGCAAGATTTCCTTCGGGCATTTTCCTCTTTCATTCTCAACGACCTCAAACTCTGGGAACAGCCTAAAAGATATATTCCTCAATCATTCCATGTCAGCTTATATATGTGGGCATCTGCATTCTAGGTTTGGCAGAAACTTGAAGAGGCGCCATCAGTTGAGTCGTCACTTTTTATCCTTGCACAAGTTTTTCCAGCTTAATGTACACCAGCCCTATTTTCATAGTGCTGTTAACTGTTCAACTGAAGCCCCAGCCACCAAGGAGTTCTGGGAGTGGGAGATGGGTGACTGGAGGAGGAGCAGAGCCATGAGAATTTTGGCCATTGATAGAGGCCATGTTTCGTATGTTGACATTGACTTCAAGTCAGGCACCAAAAAGACTATCATATTGCCAACTTTTCCGCTGGACTCACGGTTCATGTCAACATCTTCATCCCATCATGAATATGAATGTCATGATGTGGTCCCTTTATCTTATGGCACAGTTAGAGCCCTGGTGTTTTCTGTTTCTCCAATTGCATCAGTTACGACTAAGATCTATGACTCAAGACCTGGATTTCTCAATCTGGTATTTGAGGCACCCATGCAAATGATTGGGGATAACACCTCCAGGGGAGATCTTTATGTTGCTCCATGGAATCATAGAGCCTTTGAGGATCCAGTCCCTAGCAGATATTGGTTGCAAATAGAAGCAACAGACTTCATGGGCAGATCAATTTTATCTGATTTGAGGCCGTTTTCTGTTAATGGCCTTACGACTATGACTTCATGGACCTGGAAGGAATTTATGGTCATGGGTTGTCAATGGGATGCCTTGTATTACCCAATGCTCTGGTGTGCTGTATATTTCATACTCTCCATCCTCCTTATTCCAAAAGCTATCCTCACTTTCTCAGTTAGGCATTTCACTTACAAGAATAAGGGCTTCGTGAATGCTGTAGGATTGGTTTTTCAGGAGCTCTGCAGGCTTCCCGTAGCATGGTTTGGTTTTTTAGGATACTTGTTCTACCTTATATTATTCCCCTGGTTTACTGGGCAAGTTTTCACTGACGGCAAGGATAAAGGATACATGACCTATATGGGGTGGGTGGTCAAATCTTTCAATCAGAAGGGAAAACATGAGTATGTTGGATCTCCAGATGTAATGGTAGTGGTTCTTCCACATCTCGTCTTTGTGGTTTTTCCTGCTCTTTTCCTGACTGCGGCTTTGGCTACTGAAAAACAGATCTCTAGAGAACATTTTCTCTCTGTTACAGGGAAGAAAGAAGATGACTATGGTCCAGAGGAAAAGAGATCTTTATGGTACGATTACTCAGGTAATAGGAGATCAAATTCTGGTGTTGGAAACCGGTGGATTCGAAATGTACTTTTGGTTCTTTGCTTAGCAGTTTGTTGGAAACACTTTATGGTAAGGTTTCTTTCACTGCCCCCCATTTCTGCTTAAAATATATGTCGTAAATATGTGAATACTTTTCCAGACTTCTTAAGATAATGGAGGCAAGAGAAGTGTTTGGAACCTTGCAACCACCGTTCTGAAACGTTGCGAGGTCTCCAAACTGATTTCTCTTTCTTCTATCGTCCTGGGAACCATATTGAAGTAATGAGTATGAGGGAATAAATCAAGATGCATCTTTTGTTTTCTTTGTAATCAGTTTGCATATTGTACTTATGTATGTTGTACTTTGGTTTCTATGTTTCTTTTGTCTCTGGATTGCAGAATTGCAGGACTCTCATCAAAGCATATGAGATGAATCCCATTCTCCATTTTCCAGGATATAGCCTAACAATTCCACTACTGTTGGCTTATACTGCCTACAAAACCAGGAGTGTATAATTACCACGCGCACATTGCAGGAAGCAAAATTCGACTCGCATTTCTTCATGTTGTATCTGCATTCCTTGTTGCTTGCCGGTAACCAGATTAGGGCGGAGTCATTCATGCAAATTTGGGTTTGGGTCAGCTGACGAAATAAGACGACCGGAAAATTGGTGCTTTGAGTCTTAGATGTCTGTCATGGCAGGTGCATTTGTACGTATGGGGTTGGAGATGACTTGGTGTTGGGAAAGCAGGCAGCCCTAGGCCCCTACTTAGCTAACCTAGGCCACGCTAGGGATATATTGTACTTTTGTAACTTGGTTGCTACTAAGGAGGTGGGATTTGCAGTTCATCTCTCTTTTGCATCTTATGATACGTGAATTTGCTGAAGAATTGATCTTGTCAAATACCGTTTGATACAAAATTCTCTGTTAATCTTAATTCAGTCACAACAAAGCCGATATTTTAGAGCATCATAAGAACAAGCGCCGGATGTAACTTCAGTCAGATCTGAAATCCAAATCCCCGTATATTTGGATTTTACTTGCACAATGATACAAGAAAACAATGGAAATTAAAGAATAGTTCAGAGGGAAATTGGAGCGAAAGGAAAACCCAAAGGGGATTTCGTTCGATAACATTCAAGATGAGAAAAAAAAAAGGACGATAAATAGTACGTAACTTATTTAACTTGCGCAGGTGCAGCAGGGGACTAGTTCACTCTTACAAGTTACAACCACCACCCCCGACTTTTTCAAAGATTCAAACTTTGCTACAATTTTATCAGCAACTGATTAATGACATGAAAATTACAGATCCAAGGCATTTCCATTTGCATGAATCAAGACAGCCACGTAAATGCTAGGCGAACAACAGGAACTATATACAGCTCATGTTCCTATGAACAAGCAAGACATTCTCTTCCTCCCACCCTTGTTATTTTGTGCATCCTCCTCGCACTTGCAATCCAAACCCGCCAGGCCAATTCTCCGCTGCAATCTGCCAGCCAAAGAGGCAAAACCAAGGCATCCACAACCGATTAGGCCAATTTGCATAGGAAACACAAGTTACCGGCGCTGTTGACACATCTGGCACACACTGGCCGACCTGATATTTGCAAAGGTGCAATGTTCACAGGACCAGTGGCCTAAATCGTCAATGTTTCTACTCGAACTACTAGACCTGGATGTTGTAGCCTTGCCCCTCCCACCTCTTCCCTTACTTGAACCTCCCAAACACTTTGAGCTTACTGTCCTACTGCAGGCACCATGGGAATCGACGTCTGATAGACCATTCTCCAGAGCTCGAACTAAATTTTCAAAGTAGTTTCGAGTCACACTGTTTTCATTGAAATTGAACCGTAAATCAATAAACTGAAAAGCTATATCCCTGTAACCCAAGTCAACTTATCCAATCAGAAAACTATAGCGTAATATCTTTAGTCGAACATAACCTGGTCAATCCAGCAAGTTTTGTGCGGAACTCATTGAAATCTTTTGATGGGTCCTTATCATTAAGGTAGACTTGTAGCTCCTTTTCTGCACATTGATGAAGCCGTTCCAACCCAGACTCAGCTTCACCTGCAGAAACAGATATTAA
>JAOTRO020000025.1:46011-56420 GCA_028566515.2 Pyracantha coccinea | reverse complement strand
TCCCTACATTTGGGTCCACTTTCGCCCTCCACAATCACTGCAAATGGAAATTCTAGTCCATTGAAATGGGAAATTAGGGGTTGATAGTCAGCAGGTGTGTGTATTTTGCGTCGCTGTGGGGGTGGTTTTTGGTGGCCATGGCTGCTTTGCAGAGAGTGGCAGTCTAGCGTGAGCACTACTGCAAGTAGTTACGGTTCGTGTAAAGGTGGTGGTGGTGTTTGTTCACCTTCTGCCGCCATTGAAATGGCAATTCCCGATCAGTTTCCAGCAGGCTTGTGGGTTCTAGTGGTCGACGACGACACCACGTGCTTAAGGATTCTTGAGCTGATGTTCTTCCGGTGTCTCTACCAGGGTATGCCGTTGATCTTCTAGCTAGGACCTCAGTGATTGAATGAAGTACCAAAATTTATATTCATGCATTCATTATCGTTTGATGGCATTAACTTTTCAATTCTTGATTATCAATTGGTTCAGATTCTCGGTTTTTATGTCGGAAATTTCGATAGATAGATGCTGTTTGTTTTTGCCTATTCTCAGTTTAGAAAAAAAAAGTTGGACCCGTGGGGCGGGGCGGGTCCAGTAAATAACGGGCCGAGTTAGGCACGGTTCCAAAACTCAAAATCTCTCTACCCAGACTGGCCCACCCTGTTACTGTTTAAAACATGTAAGGTTCGGTTCCTCCAAAATTGGGTTAGGCCCGGCCCGTGCCCAGCCCTAGTCTTTACCGTGTAAAGTTGGTGGGGCTGGATTATTTAATCCGGTGGTTATTTAATACAAACGGACATCAAACACTATACTCAATATTATTAATACTATCCTGTGCCTTATACGGTGTGCCAAACAAGGCCTAGGTTATCTATTGATTTTATAAACAATAAAATTTTAATTTATCATTCATAATTGTTGTTAATTTTTCCTAATGAGAAGAGTCATATATCATCATCATCTATTCTTTCTTTTTTTGTGCTTAAAATTTCTCATATGTATATACTTATTAGCTACATATATGTTTAGATACTATAATTACAAACCAATGCATTCATAAAATAAACCTAATGCAAGTTTTATCTAAAAGAGATTAGTAAAATAAAAAGTGAACCATCCGTGGTTGAACTCTATTATATTATTGTTGTACTTTTTCAATGTTTGATTTGCTCCATATATTTATTGGCTTGTATTGGTTGAGCCAACTTTGAACTTACAACAGGTTGATTGCTGGCCTGAACTCAATGGTTTAAAGTCCATAATATAACCTAAGCTTGGCCCAGGACCCGCTCTTTTGAGCCCAATTTGACTCTGACCCACCTTAAGCACACTTAAAACATAATATTTGAATATAATTTATATCATTCTCTTTCCCTTTAGGGATCCCTTAAATAAACTTATCTGAGTGATTCATTGTAGGGTTCAATTTTCAATGTGTTTCGACAATCCAACTATCTATCCAGGGTTGGTTTCGATTTGGTAACTGAATTGAAAAGTTGTTACCGAAAACTGAAGCAAAAAATCAAAATAAGAGCAAAAAAAATCTAATCCTAAACAAAAATAATTGTTTTACCGAAAATCAATAATTCCGATTTTTTTTTTTTTTTGGAAAACTAAAACAAAAAACGCTAAATCTTGAAAGAGAGAGAGAGAGAGAGAGGAGAAAGTGACTGACATTAACGGTTGAATAGAGAAAATTGGTTATGATCGTCAACGGTTGAAACAAAAGAGATTTTTGTCAAGCTGTCGCCAGACGAAGAGAGAGAGAGAGAGAGAGAGAGAGAGAGAGACGGTTGACGGGTAGCTGATAGAGGAATGGGGAGGTGGAGGATTGAGAAGGTGAAAGAGTATGTGCAAGCCAGAGCTAGAAGATGAATTTGGTGACGAATTTGACGTTGCAGCTGGAGCAGATGAATTTGGAGGTATGGTGTGATGCGGTGTGGTCTGTGGTGTTGAGTCCCCAGAGAGGAAACAAAGAGAGAGAGAAGGTCAGAGTCGTCGAGGAGAGTGAAAGGGAGAGTTTTATTTTTTATGAATGATTGAGATCTAATATCAATCAAATCTAACGAGAAACATATATTTCAAATACATATAATTAATAAGTATATAAGTATATTTGGTTCGGTTTAGTATTATCGAACATATGGAGCTGTGGTCCCAATCTCGTGCCGAAGTTTGGGAAATTGTTCGGTTTTGATTACCGAATGGTTCGGTATTATCAGTTTTTTTCCCTAGTCGCGTTTGGTATGGTTCGGGTCAAGTTCGATGTTTTTCGGTTATTTTTTTCAACTTTATTCTATCTTTAAGATTTTCTCTCAAAGGTTATCTCTACAAAAATATACAAATATGAAACCATATTACCGTTAAATCAAATGATAGAATTTTAGTGTCTTTTCTAAGAAGTGTATTCGTTATTTTATTCAAATAGGAATATTTCGTAACTTATTTTTACCATGCTACCATAGATGAGTTATTATATTTGGCGAGTTATAAATTTTCAGACTGCCCTAGTGCTAATCTTTGTCAGCGTAGACGTAAAGGGGGTAAAATGGCTCAATTTTGACAATTTCAAGGGTAAAATTGGACATATTTAGTTTTAGCTGGTAAAGTGAGGCTCAATGGCAGTTACAAGAAGTAAATCAATAAAAAAGCCTAATTTTATCAGGGTTGGTCCTTGTAATCGGACATTCCAATCCAAACGGTCCTTGTTAAGTTTGATCAATTTTGATTTTTAAATCTTTAAAAAAAGTTTGTTTTATGATTATTAATCCACACGGAAGCATATGATTGAATAGGTAGAATTCACTCATGTGTCACATTATATATATTAGTAAAAGAGTGGTGTTATTCAAACAATTATTTTTACCTCTCACGCATTCCTTGTTAATTTTTTTAACAAACGATATTATCTATAATAAAGGGGATGAGGATGAGTTTAGCCTTACAATGAGCTAACAATAATGTGATTCAAATTTGCCTTTGGTGAGCAGTAATGGGCTAGCATTCCTTGTTAATTTTTGTTCTTTGTTTTTCTTCAATTCATTTATTTAGACGATCGAAAATTAAGAAACGTGTGTAAGAGATAAATGACGGATATGTATAACACTACCCTAATAAAAAATAACAAAAAAATTGCAGAATGACCAAATTAATTTAGAGAAATCATTTTCAAATCTAAATTGATATTGATTTTTTCTATTTCAAGATTACTTTTGATCGAAAAGTCCAAGCTCAACCGTGAAAAAAACTCAAAATAATATTAATGAATGTGTCTAGCCCAGCTTGATTGGGCAAAGGCTCAAATTTGAGATTTTATTGCTTACGTTCTGCGTGGAAATTTCATTGAAAAGAAGACACGAAATAGAAACGCCGTGCTGTCCCCACGTGTCTAATTTACTGGTGTCCCGGCGCGGCCATTCCCATTTCCCATTACCGCTCAAATGCAATGGCACTGAGGCGCGAAAAATCGAAATCCACCCATAAGCGTTATTTTGGAACTTTGGGAGGCAAGACCAATTTGGCGGGAGAAACAAAAAAAATATGACAATTAGAAGAAAATTTAAATCCTAAAACAAATGAAAATTGTCTCGCTCATCGAAACCATTTTATATCGTTTACAGAAAAAAATCTGTTTATTCTTCAAAATCATTTCTATTTAGCTCTTGGATAAAAAATTTGTTAATTTATATATGTACTGCCGCTCTTTGCCTCCACTACCGTCACCCCTTCTTTTTCAGAAAACAAAAATCTCAAAGAAGGTTTTTTGTTCGTGTGAATATTTTTCCGAAAGACCATCTCTCTCTCTCTCTCTCTCTCTCTCTCTCTCTCTCTCTCGTTAGGGTTTCAGAGTCTTAAATCATTTTTCTTCCTAATCCCCAATCCAATTGACAGCAAACGGCTTATCCGTCCGGTTCAGATTCCGTGGGAGTTCGAGATTCGTATCTGTGACTTTCATCTGCGGTTTGACTGAATCGGACTTTTCTAGCTCTAGGGTTTCGAGAATGACGTGTGAAGCGGCGGTAATCGACGGCGGAAATGACCCGAGCAGCCAGAAATCTACCAACCAAGATCGGGTGAGGAAGACCCAGAAGCGAAAGAGGGCTAGCTTGGACCCAGAGTGTTTGGGAGTTGAGGCGAAAAGTGTAAAGGTTCAATCTTTTCGCAAGCAGCTTGATGGGTTGTTTGGGTACTACAAGGAAGTGATGGGTCAGAAATTAGATTTAGATCCGGAGCAATGTGTGAACAATGTGAACTCGATCATTGGGGCTTTGATCGAAGAGAGTGGGCTGCCATTGTCCAAGCTTGTTGAGGAGATCTTTGACAAGGTCAAGAACCGAAATGAGGTTTTTGGGAATGTGACTTTGGCCTATGTGAAGAGCATTGTGCTCTTTGTTGGGCAAAGAGTGATGTATGGCGTACCGAATGTTGATGCTGATGTGTTGGAGGACGAGTCCGAGTCCTGTCTCTGGTGTTGGGAGGTAATGAATTTTTGTGAAGATTCAACATTTTGCCAATCTATTTCGGTCTTGGTTTGTTCAATTTGTGTATTTTTCTGAATTTGTGGTGATATATTTATGAACTTGTGTTTTGGTTAATCTAGTTTTGATTATTATTCTTATTGTGTATGTTTTTGTTCATGTTATATTGTATTTAGATTGTTGTTTAGGTCCTCATTTAATTGCTGTTCCATTGTGGGCATTTAGTTTGGTGCTTGGAGAGAAAAACCAAATACCCTGGCAGTTTAGCTTTGTTTCTGGTTATTTGACAATTTTATGTTCACCCATAGCTTTTTGCTCTTCAAGATGTTACCTATAGGCTATAGCTACTGCTTTCTTGCTTGCTTGTGTATTGTTGGGCCGCCTACTAATTGTTGCTGTTTGTGAACTTTCTGTGCTGCAGTGTTTAACTTATCTTTGATTTAATGAGTTATTATGTTTTCTTATGTATTGTGTAGACAAGAGATGTAAAGTTGATGCCAGCATCTGTGCGAGGAGTATTGAACATTAGGCGTATGTGTCGAAGAAAGATCCACGAGAGGATTACTGCTGTTTCTGGTATTATGTGCCTCACTAAATAGATGGCTGGTTTTGGTTGTCTTATGCAGTCCTTACAAATATTGAGCAATGATGCAAAGGATATTTTTTGTGTGTTTGGTTTTGTAATAACTAAATCACATGAAGGTTGTCACCACAAAGCAGATTGCTTCACCATAATTCTTATTGTCTCCAGTGACATTCTCTGTCGCTATGGTACCAATATATTCTTAAAAACCTTGTAATGTGATACTTATTCTGTTAGGCAGAATCAGAAGCATGCAATGGCTGGAGCGATTTACTGCATAAGTTGGGTTTCACTGCCTTTTAAGTTAAAATAGACTTTTCAAGCATCAGGGAATTTGGATAATTGATCTAATTATTCCTTGCCCTCTGTGTTTTTGAAATTTGAGTGCCCCCTATATACCAAGGGAAAAATCATGTTATGCTTTCTCATATGCACATAATGTATCTGGCTCGAAGACTGTTTGTTATGTGTCTAGCCATACATAAACATTTCTGGAAGGCTAACCTAAACAGAGAGAAGAAGTGTTCTGGGGGTGAGGGGTAGTCTTTCATTTACTTAATACAGATTTGGGTGTCAGACGAGGATAAGATCAGATAAAGTGGAAACTAGAAAGGAGTATGATACAGAAAATTGAACAATAAATGCAGGAAGTGACTACTTACATTCATCTGCTTTAGGTTGATGTTTCCAATCAACAATCACAAAATTTGTTAATGCTTTTTAGGGGGCGTCCTCCCACATTAGTACGGATTATCTTTGACAATTATAGATTTGATTTCTTTATTCTTTTTGGGTATTGACATACTGCCGAGAAATAAAATGGATAAGAGTGTTGAGTAATTAAAAGCTGATGCAAAGTGGAGGTCGATTCTTTCATACACTGATGTGAAGTAGTACGCACAAACCTTTTGTGCCTGTTGATCTTGTTTCTTTAAGTTTTGGAACCCTCATCTCGTGTCTTGTTAGTTATACACTATGTGCACTTGAATTCAGCTCGGCTCACTGATGTAGGTTTTATCTATTCTTTTTCCACATGGCTACGAAAAGAAATATAAGTTGGTTTTTTCTTTGTACATGACTCCGGGCTGACTTGAACCGTTCTGCACCTTTAATTCCTACACTGTCATCTTCATTAAGTTCAGTTGGGGTTTTTATTGTGAGATGAGTTACTGACATTTATGTTTATGTTAGGAATGACAATGGCACTACAAAATCCCACTAGCGACCAAAATTACATACATTACCTGATGAAGGCATCAGAACAGCTTGATAAAGCGCTCTCTGAGGAAAAGATTCGCTCGTTAATAGATCGCTTATCAGTGACAAATGGTGCAGACGTGTATGTATATTCTGCGAGTATCAGTAAGAGCGTTTCAATTTTACATTTTAGATCCATTAAGGTTTTATTTTGTTTACCTATCTGTTGCAGGGCAAAGAAGGAAGCAAAAAGAGAAGAAAAACTACTAATTAAACAAATGGAAAGAGATAAACGAGAGGCTGAGAAAGAGAAAAAAAGATTGGAACGTGAGCGGCAAAAGGAAGAGTTGCAAAGTGTAAGTTATTTGTTGATACCTGTCATGCTTTCTAGTTGTAGTGTCATGAACTTTAGAAGTATTTCAGGAGAAAGAGTTAAAGCGGCTGCAAGGGGAGTCAGAAAAAGATGAAAAGCGCCGTGAAAAAGAAGAGTCTGAAATGAGGAAACTGCAGAGGAAGCAGCAAGAGGATGCTGAAAGAGAACAACGCCGTCGAGAAAAGGAAGAAGCTGAATTGAAAAAAAAACTTTCCATAAAAAAGCAGGCTTCAATTATGGAACGATTTGTCAAAAGAAGCAAAACCATCGTAGCATCTCAGAATGATCAATTCCTAACTAAAGCAATTGTCTCCGAATCATTGGGTAAAAACAGTGAAAGTATGCCTGATGTAGTAACTCAGTCAATGGATCACACTCTTTCATCTAATATGGAGATTAGTGCTGAGGATATACGCAGGTTGGTATTATCAATATTCAAAACATATAACAATAAAGATGTACTCGTCTCAAAGTAAGATAGTTTCTTCACACATTGCAGGTCACACTTGTCTTCTTGGCGCCACGTTGGTTATGTTATTCGTTCAAACAGAAGCCAACACTGGGGCCGACGTCAGAAGCCTAAGACTGAACTATTTAAGGAACTGAAGCTCACAACCAGTAAAGAGCTAGTTCATGGTGATGATTTAAGCACGGAGAAACTTGCAGATAGATGGGGAGAACAAATTTGCAATGATAAATCATGTCAGACTAATACAGATTGTTCTCTTGCTGATGTTAAAAGATGCAAGCTGGGAAAGCAGTTGTTTCAATTTGATAAAAGCTGTAGACCTGCATTTTATGGTATATGGCCTAAGAAAAGGTGAGCTCATCTCCTTCATGGCACTTTAGTTTTTGGGGTGTAGACTAATTTGAGATTTATTAAGCACATATTGTATGGCTCAGAGGAGTCTAAAATAGTCAACCTGCACAGTGTCCGCTATTTGATCATTTAGCTTTAATGACTGCTTGACGTTTCAGACAGCAACATAGCGTTTGTCAATTGTCAAGTAATTTGTTGGAAACATGCCAATGTTCACATTCATGTAGTTAAAACCCGCAGGCTGGCATTTAATCTGTTTATGTTTGTGTCTATCTGTAGCCGACCCTAATTAGTTGGTATCACATTTTTATTGAGCACTTCTGATTGGAAATTCTTGGGTACAATGGCAAAAGGGAAGCAAGAAAGTACATCATTTGAGCCCTTTACAGTTTTTATTTGTCTATTTTACATCTAAATTTACATAGTGCATATTTTTGTAAATGCCATTTTTATTGTCTTTATGCAGTAGTGGAGTTAAATCATGACATTTTGTCTTATGTGATGTTTAGAATGCTTAACTGCTGTGTGCTCAAATATGACAATGATCATTTTTGTTGTAATGTAATGTGGTCTTTCAGTCATGTTGTTGGACCATGCCACCCTTTTAGGAAGGACCCAGACTTAGATTATGACGTTGACAGCGATGAGGAGTGGGAAGAGGTAATATATGACTCTTTTCATACAATGTGGTTGATATGTAGAAGATGATTGTCAGTAATGACTAATGACTCTCATTATCCAGGAGGAGCCTGGAGAAAACCTTTCAGATTGCGATAAAGATGACGAAGAAGAAAGCTTGGAAGAGGGTTGTTCTAAACCTGATGATGAAGATGAAAGTGAAGACGGCTTTTTTGTACCTGATGGGTATCTCTCAGAAAATGAGGTGAGAAATTGTGAAGTTGCTTTTCACCCTTATGATAATGCTTTGGATGATCATTGAGTCTGTCCACCAAAATCTGGTTGGTCTGCTAATGTCCTTATGAAGCCACTGTAAGCAGTCATGCTATAGAGTAATTCCATAGGCATAACATTTTCCTTTCTGAATCTTTCTACAGTTCTACCTATTATTGATGAGTGAAATGTTGTCCATTCTCGTCACCTAAATTATCTTTATATGAAAGTAAGTATCTATTTGTGAAACTTGCTATTTTATGCATGCAGGGTGTACAAGTTGACAGGATGGAAACTGATACAACATTTGAGGAGACCAGAAGCTCACTCAGTATTAAGCAAGATTTAGAGAGTGAAAAATTCTCTATATTGCTTCGACAGCAAAAGTATTTAGGGAATTTGACAGAACGTGCTCTTCAGAAAAATCAGCCTTTAATTATATCAAATATGGCGCATGACAAGGTCTCTTTGTTAAAGGCTGAAGATCTTAATGGTACTCTTAAGCTGGAACAGATGTGTTTGCAAGCTCTGAGTATTCATGTATTTCCTGGTAGCTCACCTGTGGAAATATCAGTTGATGGCATACAAGAGGACGACCAAGAAGTTTGTCTTTCAAGTGGCAATCGCTGTAGTAAATCAACCTCTTCCATGACAGTTATACCAGAATCAGATTTGCCTGCAATAGTAAGTAGTGCATTTGTTTCTACAAATGAATTCAGAAACCATTTATGAGTGTTTCTGGTTTACATGAGCTGTTTCATTGGTACTGCACCCTAAACTTAGTCATGGTATAGGAGAGGTTGGGGATAGCCTCATAAAGAATTTTGCTTTGTTTAAATCTCCTTTTTAATGGTGCCAATGGTTGGCTACTAAGAATAATCTTTGCAATTTTCAGGTGTCCGTCATTCAATCATGCTCACAGAGCATCAATAAGGTGTTACAAACTTTGCAACACAAGTTCCCAGCTGTATCGAAGTCTCAGTTAAGGAATAAAGTGAGGGAGATATCAGATTTTGTGGATAGCCGCTGGCAGGTTAATGACTCTTAACTTGGTTAATTTCCATTCCCGCACACACACACAGAAACACACGAGGTCTTGAATAATTGAGATGTTGCAATTTGGTCACTTGGGAGTGAGATATGTCTCTTTGGCTCAGTCTTATATATGTAGGAAATTATGGTTTGCTAATATACGGTCATCTTAATGCAGGTGAAGAAAGAAATTTTGGACAAAGTTGGCTTGTCAATATCTCCTGGTATGTGACTGTTCAGATGAGTAAATGCTACACTTTACATTTTTCAGATTACTTTTGTACCATCTCTAATAGAGGTCGTTTACCATCATGAATCTGGTCAATTTATGTATTTGAGACTAATATTCCTTTGTGATTAGCAGAAAAGAGTGCTGGGCGGAGCAAGAGTATAGCTACATTTTTCTCGAAAAGGTGCTTGCCGCCTACTGGTAAAAGCTTTACTCCTAATGAAAATTCACCTCAGGTAGCTGGGAAGGCAAGTTCTGTGGAAGGGGATCAGAGTTGCACGTAGGAACGTCCGTAGGTTCTTGTTTAAGTTCCCCGCTGTCTTTTGTAATATACGGGACGGGGGTATGTGGCTGTGTTTTGGACAGTGGCATGGCATGTATTATAATTACTATATACTAGCAGCAGCATATATCTCTGAAATAAGGATGGTAATTCTAACTGTTAAACCCGATAGTCATGGATAAACGACCGAATGGATTGGATTTGGGTATGAAAATTTGGGTATATTCTGGGTATGGGGAAAAATTGTGATTATTATTCGGTTATGATTTTAGATATGTTTATAGAGGTTTCAAATTCGAACCGAATAATATATATTATATAATATTAAAGTATTAATTATTCACCTAATTCATTACCATGAGAATACAAAAAATTGCATTGTATGAGTTGCAATTGTGGAAAAGTTCAAAAGTTTTAATATGAATTAAAATCTATGAGAATTCAATTGTACTTATAAGATATTAAATATCAAGCCAACATTATAAACATGTAACTTTAATTTTTGGGAATTTTAATAAAAAGGGCTTGAACTAAGTTT
>JAOTRO020000025.1:0-16922 GCA_028566515.2 Pyracantha coccinea | reverse complement strand
AGTTAGAGTGGGGTAATTCTATATAAATGGCTTGTTCTCAAGCCTTATGGCCGATGTGGGACAGAGGAATTCTAACATAAGGTTATAGCCATTTATATAAAAATCATTTTAAATTATTAATATTGGGCTGAAACTCTTAAGAATCTATTTTCATCACCCAAATGCCATGCATTGTTTAGAGCACACATACCACTGGTGAAGTGGACCTCTGGGGCAGCATTCTGTATCTTCTATGATGCAACCAAACACAAATAGTAACGTTGTTATTTTTAATAAGGCGATGCTTGAGCATATCTTTACTTAACCTGTTAACCACAATTCTCTTTCCAATGAAAGCAATGGAATGGCTGTAACTTGATATTTTCTCACATGTTAGTATTGTCACTTGTATGGTTGACTAAATCACCTCTCGTCATGGCTTTCCTTCATCTGTAGGTAGGGCTTGAGGGCAGCTCTGTTGGGCAGTGGTGGCTGGATATGATCGGAAAAACATTGGATGAAGGTTCGACATTTGAGCGCGTTGGCTCCAGGCAATTGGCAGGATTGCTCATTGCTGTGTGGTGAGTATCTTTTGACGGGTAGCTCCCTAATTCATTGATTGATTATTTCTTTATCATTAAGGGTCTGTTTGGATTTGAATTTGGTTTTCAAATCCATTTATTTAATTTTTTTTTTTTTGGTTTGGATAAAAATTCTTGGCTCCGAGATTTCATCTCAGGGTTTAGAAAAATATAAAAAATATAATCAGTTAATTAAAATGTTAAATATATAGACTGAAATTTAGTAAAAGAACAGTGATTCAGTCTCACCAATTCAGAATTTTCCTTCGTGTTCCCTCAATTTCTCAACAACCAAACACTGAAGATGGAGATTTGTGGGATTTGTTTGTTGATTTCCCACAAATCAACCTACGTCCCTCATATGTCTCTCCCTCTTCTTGAGGTCACTTTGTAGAGAGAGATGGAGATTTGATCCATGATTCTGCATCGATTGCAAATAAAAACTGAAATCTGATCCGCAAGTGGAGAAAGGAAAGAAAGGGAGAAATACTGAGAGATGACAGAGAAGGATGAGAGAGACGGCAGCGGAGGGGAGAGAGAGATCGTGAGGGACAAACCTCTAATCGAGGGTGGTGAAGGTTTAGATGGGGGCATGAGTTCTGAGACGGTTGGATTGCGATTTTATCATCGAGGATGTGGAAGAGGTTGAGGGATTTGTCAAATGACTAGTTCTCATTAATGCAGCCCAAATGGCTAGATTTGGATTTAGAGACACAAATTCATATCCAAGTCCAAATTCACCCTTAAATCCAAACGGGCCCTAGAATTGATTTTCTTACCATTTTATATAGATTTTACCCTTGCAAGTCTGTCATCTTAACTTTTCAGTTTTTTTGTCTTTGAGGGTGAGAAACAATCTTAGGACTCATGTTGGGGATGTTGATGCTGCAGCAGTTCCATGTGGTTTTGGGCGTGCCATTGGTAACAAGGTAGGGCTGCCTCTGTTATGCTGATTCGTACTGTGATAAAAATTGTGATTGTGTTGCGATAATTAACAAAATGATTGCCAAAGATAAAAGGGAAAACGGAAAAGGAAAGATGAAATATATTAAAGTAAGGATCAACTTTAGTGCTTTGCATGTGAGTGAATTTTAATAGCTCTGTGCTTGTCCCAGTATCTGTTTCGAGGTCAAAGTTCACAATTCCACAGGCTAATAATCTCATGGAAAAATTAGTGTTAATACTGGTTATACGTCACAAATGAGATTTGATAGTTTTCCTGCGTATCCTAAGAGTTGTCCCCTGTACTAGTGATATTATTCAATTTGGTGAACTTTATTTATTAATCTACTCATAGAGGGTAGAAACATCAGTATGCTGGTTCTAATCTAAGTTTCTGCTCATAACTTGATGAATATAGATCAGGAGGTGGTCAATTAATTTCATATATTTTTTTAGTAGTCATTTAGATGGTCTCAATTTCTGGATGGAGATGAAAAGAAATTTTTTTTGAGAACAAATGTGAGGAGTTGAATTTTTAGTAGGATAAATATTGTTTTGGGCATATGTGGGATCAGGTTTTGAGTTTTTTAGAAAACCTATCTTCTGGATTGGAAGGCTGTGGTTACTTACGAGATTGCTTTATTATTGCCCATATTGTGCATGTTGATTTATCTTGACTTGACCTAGACTTCACCTTCATTCTGCTGTATTACATTTTTACTAATACGTGTACTCTGTTTTCTATAAAAAGATTTTTTTGGGGGGTTTTCTGTCTCCCTTGTGTTTTCATAAGCATGCATATTGCATAAACACTGGTACACCCGTGCTTTTGTTCATTTACTGTTATGTTGTCATTTTCATTTGGTTATGACCAATATTAATTGGCTAAAGGTCGTTCACACAGGGAGCTGTTGGTTTGAGGATTAGAATATATGGCCGGGTAATGTGCTTTGTTAATTGTCACTTTGCTGCACACTTAGAAGCCGTTAATCGCCGCAATGCAGACTTCGATCATGTATATCGAACAATGACCTTCTGCCGACCTAACTTTCTCAATTGTGCAGCTGGTACAGCACTTAACTTTTCTTCTATTGTTCCCTTGCCTTCTCAATATATTTATTTTGGTTTGTTTATAGATCTGGCTTGCCATTGATCCATTCTATTGCAGCTAGTGCTTCATCTGCAGTTCAAATGCTTCGTGGCACACATGTATGTGTAAAATTGGTAGAAGCACCTTTTTGGTTTTTAAGTTACTTGTTACAGGATCAATTTTCTTCCAGCCATCTGATAAACCATTGCTGGTGCCTTTTCAGGCTATTGGTAACAATTCTGCAGAAGGGATGCCTGAGTTATCTGAGGCAGACATGGTCATATTTCTTGGCGATTTTAACTATCGACTTGATGGTATATCTTACGATGAAGCTAGAGATTTTGTTTCTCAAAGATGTTTTGATTGGCTTAGAGAAAGGGATCAGCTCCGAGTGGAAATGGAAGCTGGAAATGTCTTCCAAGGAATGCGTGAGGCAGATATTAAGTTTCCTCCCACGTATAAGTTTGAAAGGCATCAAGCTGGTTTAGCAGGTACAGTTTACTGTTGCACATATGATTCTAAATTCATTGCTTTAGATGGGCACTAAAAAGTGAAAGAAAAAAAAAAGATTGGTTGAAGATTCTTCACTGAGTGCTGAGTAATCTATTTAGGTCATTTAGCAGTATTTAGTTATAACTTGTGTGTTAGGTGGTCTGTCAAGACTCAGTGACAATGTTTCTGTTTTTTTGAATTACTAGATCATTTCACTTTTATGTTGTATTGTGCTGTTTGGACATTTATGCTTCTGCAAGAAAAAGATAAGACATTTTCCAATCTAAGGCATTTGCATTGCTTTTCTTCTGAACTCTAAACTTGTATTAATTGCATTCCTATAGGATATGATTCTGGTGAGAAGAAGCGCACTCCAGCTTGGTGCGATAGAATCTTGTACCGTGACAGCCGCTCAGCGTCAGTATCAGAGTGCAGCTTAGAATGCCCTGTAGTGTCTTCAATCTCACAGTAAGTTTTCCTACCATGAAGTATTTGGCCATTTCAAATTTCAAAGGAATAGGGTTAAGTAATTCCTACAGGCCTATTGTTATATGTTGTGGCTTGTGTAACTTATGGATTGGAAAAAAAAAATAGTTATTGAGGCCAGAGGATATCATCTCCTATGCATTTCATGCTCACCAGCATTCACATTGACTTGATTTTTAGTTGTTAGAGGCAAACTTTATTGGAAATAATTTTTTTTTTTGTGAAATATGCAAAGTTCATGAGATTGTGTGGCAGTGAAATCTTTGATGGAATAATGAATGCACGAGTAAAATGTGTTTCAAGTCTGACATCTTCTTTTATAGGTACGAGGCCTGCATGGATGTGACAGACAGTGATCACAAGCCTGTCCGTTGCATTTTTACTGTTGATATTGCTCGAGTTGATGAGTCTTTAAGGAGACAAGAGTTTGGAGAAATCCTTAAATCAAATGAGAAAATCAAATGTATTATTGAAGAACAATGCAAGATTCCAGAAACTATTGTCAGTACAAACAACATAATCCTTCAAAACCAGGACACCTCCATTTTGCGTATTACAAATAAATGTGGTGATAAAGATGCTTTTTTTGATATTATTTGCGAAGGACAGTCAATCATTAAGGAGAATGGACCCACATCAGACTATTGTTCCTTTGGCTTTCCACGATGGCTTGAGGTAACTTCCCAAGCTTTGGAACAGTACATGTGCTTTTCATTCCAATTATTGTTTTTGGCCCAATTTTCATTACAATAATTGAGTGTTTTGGTTGTGGAGGGTGTTTGTCAACACGGTAATTTTGCAGTGAAAAGTTGTTTGTACGCGTTTTTTAGCTACAATAACCCATTAGGACAAGGAATGTGTGTAGGCATTGGAGTTTCAACGATTGGAGCTGTTAGAAATGAGTTGGAAGATACTTATGCAGTTTCTATCCTTGCAATATCTATATGTCAAAGTGATCTGCTGCACATTTTTGGTTTTTTTTTTTTCATTTTCTGTAAGGAAAGTTAGGATTGTTCTATATTGAGAATTTAAGACTAAGATATGGATGTTAAAGTCAGAGTTGCACCAATGTTGGAAACTTGTGCATTATATAGATACAGTCTAATGAGTTCCTTCTGGGCATAACCATGTTTCATTGTTATCCGCAACTTAGGAACAAAGTTTACCAAAGTTATTGTTGTTAATATGGAAATTCTTCTGTTTTTTAAATTTGTACACCAGACTGTACATTCGGGATAACTAATGTTGTAGCAGTAGAAGTCGTGTGATTATTTTGATCATTGGATTCGTCTGTTGCATAATTAAATTGTTTCCATTTGGATCAGGATGTAACGTGGTACCTTGGTCAAACCTTGTTCTCTCCAACATTTAGTTGAAAATAATTTGTTTTAATTTTTAATTTTTGGCCAAAGATAATTAGTCTTGATTCTGAACCAGGTTACTCCTTCAGCTGGCATTATCAGACCAGATCATATAGCTGAGGTCACAGTTCATCACGAGGAGCACCAAACCCTAGAAGAGTTTCTTGATGGTGTTCCACAAAATTGGTGGTGTGAAGACACCAGAGACAAGGAAGTCATATTGGTGGTTAAGGTGCGTGGCAGTTACACTACTGACACAAGACATCACCGTGTCTGTGTGCGCCAATGCTGTTCAGCCAAGACAAACCAAAACAAACCCACTGGACACAGCACCAGACAAGCACAAGGGACGGTTCTTCGCCGGTCTGATTTTCAACACCTGAGCAGTTCCTATGATGTGGTTGACCATCTCTGGAGTTCGCGTAGTCCTTAAAGCAGCACACTAAAACTGGCTCTTTGATGGGCAGAACGAGTTTTTCTTTTTTATTTTATTTTTATTTTTTTATTAACCAATTCTTCAAGGATTTTGTTGTAAATAACCGAGAAACATTGTTGAATTTCTAAGGTTTTACAAAATTTGATTTGTGTCCATGGAGTTGTGTTTCAGTTCAAGCGACGAGAGTCATTGTTTTCCTGTTTACGCCTGTTATCAATCCAACTGATAATATATGGAATTCATTTCAATTCTGAACTGTACAGGTATAGTGAATTCAAAGGCGGGATATAGGACGGTCCGAATTTTCCTTTGATCCCTTTTTTGGGATGTTGATAATTGAATGCTGCTGTTGGTTGCTGTTAAATTCGTACTGTGGAAATTGCACTCACCGGCCAATTGTTGAACTTATATTGGGAAGTGATTTTCACCTCTCATTATTCCTGAGAAATGAACAGCGGTTTGTAACAAAGAGAACAGTGGTGTATGAGATCAT
The DNA here is from genome assembly GCA_028566515.2 of Pyracantha coccinea. Lineage (NCBI taxonomy): Eukaryota > Viridiplantae > Streptophyta > Magnoliopsida > Rosales > Rosaceae > Pyracantha > Pyracantha coccinea. The sequence continues at coordinate 11,062 of JAOTRO020000025.1, read as the reverse complement.
TTCCCTTGTATATTTGATGCCTTGGCGACCTCGACAACATGGATTCCTCGTTTTCTTTATCAAATGGTGGATTTTAGGTTTTGCAGATGATCTCTCTTTCTATGGCATTATTGTAGGGTAGTTTTATTTACACATTTTTTTTACGTCTCACGCATTCTTGTTAATTTTGGTCCATTGATATTTTTTCAGTTCATTCGATCCAATAGCTGAAAAGTAAGAGAACCGGTTTGGTCTTACCGTCTTGGGTAGGCAGGATGTGTGGATAGAAATAATGGCACGTGCAAAAGGTATTAGACCATTAGGTGGACGGTGGTGGTAGGTAAGTGGTTACGAACACGGTGATTGGAATGATGGGTACGGGCGGACCCGGTCCCAGAGGCAGGCAGAGGGAGTAGTTACTCAGTGTCCCTGATCCCTCCCTCCCTCGTCACGAAAGTCAGTCAGTCAGTCACATTGTTTTGATTGGGAAGAAGCGTTGAAACCAGAGGCAGGCTTTGAGTGTCTAGTGTTATCGAACTGAATGGCTGAAAAGGTACAAGTAGTAGAGAACAAGCAAGTGATATTCAAGGGGTTCGTAGAGGGAACTCCAAAGGAGACGGACTTGCAAGTGGTGGTCGGCGCCACGACTGAGCTGAAGCCTCCTAAAGGCTCCGGAGCTTTTCTGGTTAAGAATCTCTACCTCTCTTGCGACCCTTACATGAGAGGCCGTATGCGCGATTTTATTGATTCCTATATTCCTCCATTCGTTCCTGGCCAGGTACTTACCTTACCAACCCAACAATTGTCATTTCATTTCACTCATTTTTTTAGTCATTCTTAATTTGTGTTTTTCTTCCTTCCTCTTATATATACACACATAAATGAGTCAGCCAATAGAAGGATTTGGTGTGTCCAAAGTTGTGGGTTCTGATAATCCGACTTTCAAGCCTGGCGACTTCATCTCTGGGTTCACTAGATGGGAAGAGTACAGTTTGATTTCTAGAACTGAGCAGTTGAGAAAAGTTACGCCAGACAGCGACATCCCTCTATCATTCCATGTGGGTCTTCTTGGTAATGTTATTCTTCTATCTCATCTTTCGATTCATATGCCTACACTTGTTTGTAAATCAGCATATATGTATATCTCCGCTGGAGAAGAATAATATCATCAGAATATTAAACACTTGTAAATCATCTGAATATTGACCTAGAAACACCTTTGACGATATTGTTTAGATAACTTATAAACGTAAAGTGCTTCGTTATCTCTAAAGTGTCATTGTAAATAATTGAAGACCTTAGTTATGGTTATGAACTTATGAAGATTGGATTGCGCATGTACTTGTCCGGTCAATCACTGATTATGTAATGCCGACTGACTAAGCAAGAGAATGTTTTTTTAAAGTACGAACCATTCATTTTTTTTTATTACTCTGCACTAGATAATCAAGCATTAACATCTAACTGATGATAGTTTCTTGAAGGATTCTGAGTCATTTGATCACTTCTAAAAACCAGCCGCAATTTCAGCATTCTAGTCATTCAGAGTCCTGCTTGTTTTCCTGGAGATTTAAGACGCTTCCATTTTTCTATTCAATGTATGCTTTAGCTTAGAGTGTTGTATAACTGTGTCCAATTGTTCCCTTCCCTCTTAGACAGCAATGAGGGAGGATGCGAGGGACTCAAATCAACCCTGCTTCTAGACTAGTGTATTACACTATTACTGTTTTCGTTAGATTAAAAAAAATTAGTTTAAATAAAATTCTTTTGTTTAGCTCTTAAATCAGTAACCAAACAAGAATTTCTTGTTACAGGTATGCCAGGTTTTACTGCATATGCAGGATTCTACGAGGTCTGCTCCCCTAAGAAGGGGGAATGTGTTTTAGTTTCTGCTGCTTCCGGAGCTGTTGGTCAGCTTGTTGGCCAACTTGCTAAATTGCATGGCTGTTATGTTGTTGGAAGTTGTGGCTCAAGCCAAAAAGTAAGGTCTCATTTGTGTTTCTCTGTTAGTTATGTTGATTGTTTGAGACAATAAATTTGAATCATATTTCATAAAATAGCGCTGACAAGAAATAGAGCTTAATTGGGACATGTTATTACTAGGTTGATCTTCTGAGGAATAAGCTTGGGTTTGATGAAGCTTTTAACTACAAAGAAGAGGCAGACCTGGATGCAGCTTTGAAAAGGTAGTGATTGAGTTATGTTGTATTGAGAGTATAACCCATGTTGCGAATGTAAAACCTTCCGATACAATGATACAATGATACAAGGTTTTGGGTTGGATGCTTTACTTTTAACTTGGCATAAAATAGGCAATCCACGTATGAGCCCTCGATATAACTGATCCACATTTTTGTTCAAGCCTAGTTGCACTTGAGCTAGGGTGAGGGGGCGTGTCATGTTGAAGATGTTTACACTTGTGAACATGACGATAATTGAGACTTTAAGCCTTGCATAACGATATTTGAGACTTTGGGCCATTGTCAAATGAAGATGCTTACACTCAGTATGTTATGTTGTTACAGGTACTTTCCACAAGGCATTGACATTTACTTTGATAATGTGGGAGGGGACATGCTTGATGCAGCACTTCTGAACATGAGAATTCACGGTCGGATTGCTGTTTGTGGAATGGTGTCTGAGAAAAACCTCTCTGATCCCCGAGGGATCCGCAATGTATTCAATCTGATATCAAAGCGTATCAGGATGCAGGGATTCCTGCAAAGTGATTACATACACTTGTACCCACGCTTCTTGGAACATGTCATTAGTTACTACAAGCAAGGGAAGATTATTTACATAGAAGACGTGAATGAAGGCTTGGAAAGTGCTCCATCTGCTTTTGTAGGCTTATTTGCGGGAACAAATGTTGGTAAGCAAGTTATTCGTGTAGCTCACGAATGAATGATTCGCCTCTCTCTCTCTCTCTGCTGCTTGCACTGTTATAAGAGTGAGATGGCCAAGTTGAGGCAATTTACGTACAGCCTTGAATAATTGGATAGTTATAAATAATTTGAGTCTCTGAATGTGGTTTGTAAATTTTGTGAAGTCACCTTGCTCATGCTGTGGCAAATTGAACTTTATGTATGACAAACTGCGGAGTTTTAATCTAATGTCCTCCTTGATTTTCAATGTGATTTAACCTTAAATTGTGCTTTCACTATAACGATTTTTAAGTTGCACATTGTGGGAGAATAGAGTCCTACATGCCATATCGAGCATATGACAAAAAATAGTACAATTTATATAGGAGATATTCCGCCCTAATATCACTAAGCCATTTTGTGATAAAACTCAGGACTTAATAATATGTGGTTAAGTTGGGGGCAATATCGATAATACTGGTGGTGGGCCTGTATAGGCTTGAAAAGTTTATCATGATATCAGAGCATATTATTATTTCGACATGTCTTGGGCTTGATTAATTGAGCAGTCTGCACTCGAATTTTCTTCCAAACAGAATGGGCTACGGGCTTGAACATCCTACTGAATGACTACACATCTGAAAAGATTGGCGTTAGCTCCAAAGAGTGGATATTGACTGATTTGACCAGTTCCCTATGTAGGAATTGATTTCCCTTGTGACTCTATGTGGGTTCACTCGTGAGGAGACATGTTGGAGAATAGTCTCGCATCAGGCATATGACAAAGTACCACACAACTTATAAATAGGATTTCCACCCCTAAGATCACCTAGCATTTTTGTAATGAAATTCAACAACTAATAATAGGCTATTTTTTTTCAAAAAAACATCGATGGTACGAGGAAATTTTATTGATATGAAATAAGAAATTATATCTAGTCCAGATGGACATAAACCTTACCCCTCAGAAATTAAGAACACAAATTACAATAAAAGAGGGAGGGACATAAAATCTGACCCTTTTTAAATAATAAAATACAAAATAAGAGAGGGAACATAAGGCCAAACCCCTTAAAACTAAACCTAGAAGGTTATAACCTGCAAAACAAAGAGCCAAAATGATTGGGAAATTAAAAACACACATAAAAAAGGGGAGACAAACATGTAGGCAGGAATGCCTAAAAAATCCGAATGTATAAAAGGAAAAGTTGCTAAGGGTGGAGCCGCATGCCAAACAAGTAAAGACTAGAGTATCTCTAAATTGACTAATTTATCGACGACCGCATTCCCTTCTCAAAAAATATAAGCAATGAAAACCTATGTGTTGCAACTGGGAAAAACAATTCTTCCAACGAATTTGTAGCTGCCAACAAGAAGAAAAAAATGAGCTAGAAGCAAAACAAGATACCACGCTAAAAATGTCATTTTCAAGCCATAATTTTTTGGGAAATAGACAAAAATGACCGATTTTCTTAATCTTGGGATAGAAATAGGACAAACCGACCATGCACAAGCCATACACAACACCAAAATTACTAAAATACCCATATAAATACTGAAAACCATCAACTCATTTTATCACTTTTCTCATTTGGAAGAGAAGGATGTTGAGAGAGTTATGTGAGCTCTGGATTTGTGGGTTGAGTGACCTCCAAAATATCACTGTTGTCACGGAGGTGTCTGCAATTCCATGGTCTCGAGCGTTGATTCAAGATTCCTCACGAAGGTAACTATCATCCCTCGGGAAGAGATCCTCTCTGGATCTCTTCCACCAAATCTCATGGATCAAGTGATCCGAGCCCTTAAAATTTGATCCAGATGCTAAAATTATTATAACTTTTAAAATAAGTCTCTGTTTTTAGCCGTTTGATCAAATTTTAAAGATCCGGATCACTTGATCCATGGGTTTTGGTGGAAGAGATTCGGAAATGATCTCTTTCATTGCGAAATGATTTTGGTAGGTCCATAGTCCAAAGTAAACTTGATTTTCTGAGGGGACAAACAGGCTGCCATGACATGTTCATGAGATCTTCACTGTATTAAACAAATCCCAAGTTTTGAGAGACAAGTACAAGTGTTGACTTTCATCTCTCTTTTGACTTGTATAACATGGCCACAGCGGATTTAACTCATCTAAACCCTCCAAATTATAATCCAATATTTCTTGGATCCCAAGAAACCAAGCATCTAGCCCGCCTTTAACACTGGGCATTGCTTAATCCATATATTTATGTATAGAACAACTCCAATGTTTACTCTTCAACTGTTCGTACTTCTCGATAAACGAACTATAAAATGGCGCCACTCACGGCAAGAATGGAGGGGCACTCGAGAGGAATGCTTCTCTTATTTTGTGTTTTCTAGGTCCCTGTGTATGAACAATTGCTGCAATTCCAGATGTTTGTGTGCTTATCATCAAGAATATGTGAATAAGATTGAATGGATCTAACTTGGCATGGCCTTGCTCCCCAAGAATGATCGGAAAAGGATGAAAGCTAGGCGGGGTCGATGGAGGGGAACCTCGTGCCCAGCTCCGGTCACAGTGACAAATGTCAGCCCCTTGTATACTTGGCTCCAGCCACCAACCTATATAAACAAGAGAACGAGAGCGTTTGAGAAGATGGAATATTAGGCTTCCTAATACAAAATCAGTGACCAACCGAAGATTACCAAATTTTCAAGGTTGACATGCGTTGACATGCTAATTTACTGATCCTTGTGTAACAGTAGAAGCCAACACCATGCATTTGATAATTTCATTAACACAAAAAGTACAGAGGGGGCCAGAAAACTGAAAACCCGAAACCCGCTTAGGTATATATAGATGCTATTGACCCATGCAGAGAAAGCTAATCTCAGTTCCCCGAAGTAGGAGGACATGGTAAACCATCAAGCCAACACCATGTATTTAACATGAAAGTGCATACCCGGCAGATCCTAGGGTTCATACATTTGGAAACTCATCCAACAAATTCCCAGTGCCAAACAAGTAACAACAGAAGATTGCAATATTTGTGCACTGACACGGATAACTGGTACCAAATAAGTGAACACCTCAAAACTATGACTATTTATGGTGATTACCACACCAACTTCCGTGTTTTGTACCAATGCTATGTCATATGGATTACATAATATACTGCAGAATTATTAAGATACTATGGTAGGAAAAGGATATATCCAATTAACAAAAGATATGGTTGTTAGAAGCACATAGAGTCCGTGGCCCAAAGAAAACAATAAAGAAGAGAAAAATATCGCATGTAAAAGGCTACAATGTCTATTAACTGAAACTACAATAAAAAACAAGAAATTGCAATTTAAGTTTCAGGTTCTATTCTAAAGAACATTTCTTCGATAGCACTAACCTTTCCATTGTCGTTCCATGGGTACCAGTTGGTAATGGTTGGTAGCTTCAGAGCATCTATGGAGTAACGAGTTGCAGTCACAGGAACCACCGAATCAGTGTCTCCACTGGACAGAGTTCATTAATAGCCATGTCAGCTACAGGACGCACGGTAAAACCAAGAAAAGAAGAAATGATGGAGGAACTCTGGGATCCTACCCAGAATACACATTGCAAATTTAAGCATTAGCAAGCATAAAACACAAACCCAAAATAAATAAAAAAACTAAAATAATACTAATAGCTAGCCTCTTTAAACTTTAAACCCTGCAACGACAGCAAGCATAATAACAGGGACCATGAGGTTCCTTTTGTAGATAAACATGCGAAGTACCGGAAATTTGATTCAGCGAAATGATTATATGTTTATTCCAGCCTATAAATTTAAAGGAAATCTGCTTCTGGGAAAACTGATTTTCAGTCAGCAAAGTAAATTTTATAAGTTATTCCAAACATGCAACAAAACATGTCACTTGAATCATATAAATTCAGGGAACTGGGGATCAGGAGTTGGTAAAGTGGTCAGATTACCTGAAGACCCATATCCTAAGACCAGCTGCTATGAGCTCGTTGTAAATAGGAAGCATGGACAATGGAGAATCGGCCCAGTAGTTTCCAACAATATCACTGTGGAAAGCACTTAATGTAAGATTTTCTATTAAAAAAATTGCAAGAAAACTGCTGAATATTGAGAAGAAAATACATACCTGCATGTTTTCCATGGGTAAGAAACTCTAGTTACATTGGCATGGAGTGCCTTTTGAACGTCTGGATGGTTAAAATACACTTCAGAATGCCTCTCAGTGCAGGGATCATATGCTCTGGACATCCATGGCTGAGTTTATACAGAGTAAGATTAACTAACAGATCTTCTGAATGATTTAAAGGAAAAGAGGCAATTGAGAAAACTCTAAGACTAAGAGAAAGTCTGAGACTAAGAGGAGCATATTGATGATGCTAATGTGGTAATGAAAAAACGTAAGCAACCAAAGTTTAAATACTTATGCCATCACTCACAAAATTCAGAATTAGAACTTTCGTCTTCATAGAATTTGGAGGTATCGCAAACCGTTACCAAACTATCAAATAAGTAGAAAATGGTGGCTGTCGGGATAAATCGACAGTAAGGGAGAGAATTTTAAAATCAGAACTTACGTAGTGACCCCTCAAATTGCGCTTTAAGGATGCAGTGCTATTGCAAGGACGAGTATAAATACTGTATGGATCGATATTTCCCTGCTCCGTTTCTGCTATTTTAAGCGCCCTCATGCATTCCACTGATGGATGCTGAGAGGATCCAAGGTCACAGGTTACACGTAGCACCCGATAGGTAGAATCAGAAATTAAACCATGGCTCCACCAGTATTCAAACGTGCCAATAAAATCATGGTAATCATCGGTCACAGCATTTCCCACCTGGCAAAAAGAAATAAATCAACAAGATAAATACACACATGTAAATAGGTTAGTTATCATAAAATTGGGCACTAAGCATATCTAATGCATGCAAACTAGCCTGGGCAAAGTTGTTATTTAGCCCAAAATGAAAAGAAAATAATAATAATAATAATAATAATAATAATAATCAATTTCTAAGCGGACATAGCCTAGGTTAAAATAGCCCAGGGCTCTTCAAGGGACCAATTTAGCCTCGGCTCTTGCCCAAGGCTCTTGAATGGTCAACTTGGGAAGAAATTGAGTAGCCTAAGCCAATGAAAACTAGCCACCTAACACTTTTTAGCCCCTAGCCTCTCACACCATTAGAACAACAAAATTGTGAGAGGGCCAGATTTCATGAATAATGGCATTTTGAGAGGCCAAATAAAGCCTCTAGCACCTAGCCCTTGCCTTTCCACTAGACTTGCTTTAACTCACATTTCAGATTCTGTAAGTTCTCTTAAATATAGGGGTATTGTAAGTGAATAAAATTAAATAAACATAGGGGCATAAGAATAGTTTCTTCAGTTTTCATAATAAAATAGAACAAAAATTAAAAACAAACAGAAATAAAATTAAGCTGTAGTTTAAAGTTTATTTCATAAGTTGCTCAATTTGATAGGGTGATCGACACGTAACTTTAAATGTTTACAAAAGTAGTAATAACATATAACAAATCAAATACTATTTCGATTGTGAAAAAGGTAAAGAGTATCTTTTTATTAGTATTCTTCAAATAACATGTCAAAGCATTTACGTTGGTTGTACCAAGCACCCTCTCATTTAGGAAAGAGGCAGAATATATATGCACAGAATTGCAATTCAAAAGAATCCTGCATTCTTACCATGAATCCCTTGAAATTAATAATTGGGTTCTGCTTTCCCTTATTTCTCTCATAAATGATTTGAGACAACTGAGGAACATAATGACCTGAAAATGAAAATTTTTAAACAAACTCATCATCATCATCATCATCATATCAAGTACACGTAGAAATCGAGCAAAAATGAATTATAAGAGGAAAGGAAGCAAATAGGTTGAGGTAAAGTAATTCAGCACCTGCATAACTTTCTCCAGCAATGTAGAAATCTCTGTGCTTGTACTGTGGAAACCTTTCAAACCAATTGACTAGAAATGCATACGCATCTTCGGCTACAGATATAAGACAACCAGATACCAAGAAGATTCAGCAATGTTCAAATGAACTGATTTACAAACAAAGAAACATGATTCACACAACTCAAGAATCTTCCAAATTCTAGCCTTCCCAATTTAGAAACTATAGATCCAATAAGGTTACAAAACTAAACTAAAGTGAGCAACAACCTGTTCTCTGGTCTCCGGCTGTATACAAATCTGAGCTTGTATTCGTATATGAAAAACCGACACCAGCTGGAGATTCAAGGAATAGCAAATTTGCCACTGCCAAATATTTGTAAATCAATTAGAACAAACCAAACAAAAAAAAAAATGACAACTTTGTAGTTAATGTAGAGAATGTGCATCTATACATACAATTGTTCCAAGCATAGGGATTCAAGTAAAGAGTCTTTCCATCAGGTCTAATATGAAAAGGTCCAATCTCTTCAGCTGCTCCATAAGCAACAGAAGAGCAACCAGGGCCACCATTGAGCCACAACACTAGAGGTCTAGACTCGGGTTGGCGATTTTCCGGGGATTCAGTCAACCAGTAAAACAATGCCCTACCGGCTTTCCTATTGACAGTCACATAACCGGAGTACTGAGCAAACCCCACATTTGGCTGTCCTGGCAATTGTATGATTCTATCCCTCACTTGATCTTGAATAGAAGCAAAACAACCTCCCAAGAAAAGAAGCAAAATGCAGAGAAATGCAAATGGAGAGTGACCAACCATGATTTAATCAATCAAGCAATGACAAATACAAGCAAACAAAACTCTAAAGCATAAATTCAATCACTATAAGCAGACAGAATAGATCAAATACAAGAGATTCAAATGAAACCCAGAAGCACAAATCCCAAAACAATTATGGGTTTCCAGGGAATTTATCCACAGCTCACTAAACAATAAAACCCCAGTTCCCAATGTTTATCTGGGTCTGCAAAGAATCACCTAAAAGACTTAAAAAAACAACAACTACAAGACTGAGAGAGACATGAGTGTTTGATATTTATAGAGACTTGGGGAGCCCTCAGGCAGGACGCCAATGCCAATGATTGTGATTAGCTGTAATGATGTGTGTTGAAGCTCTGCAAGCCATGCAATTGTTTTATGGGTTTAAAAATCCAAACTTTGGAATTTCTTCTCCCTCTCTCTCTCTCTCTTTCCCCAGCGTTTGCTTCACTTGGGCATTTGACCAAACAGGTTGTGTGCGCACATGGGGTTTGCTCTGAATCTTGTTCTAGTCTGCAGGTAACATCTAAAAAGCGGAATCTAGACCCAAAAAAGCCCAAGAGCTTTTCGAAGTGTATTAATTTAAACCTCATAAAGGAAGGCGGTGGTGGGTTTGAGTGTGATTAATATCATTAAGTATGAGTGATAACAATGGTGAATTACGTTCACAAACAGATAAATAAATGGATATATAAATAGATAATCAGAAAGAGTAGAGTAGAGTGCTGGTGGCAGTAAATATCTGTGAGCTGCTGGTGTGTCCTGTAGTATGGTGGTGACCCCATGGAATACTCTGTCCAGCGAATGTAGGAATCAAAGTGAGGCGTGCGCTTTGGCGGTATATAGCTTGAACTCTTTTTGTCATCATTATTCATTACCCTTCTCAATCATGGGCCCTTGGGCTGTGTCAGCTTGGAGAGAATTTTCAATGTATAAAAATAGAAATCCGAATCCTCGTCGAATCCTCGTCGCATCTTCTTTGTGAGTCTAGAGATTTTCAAATCGTATCTATTCATCATACATTGTGCGATCAAAATTTATTTTCAATATGTTATTTTAAATTGAACACAAACAGTATATTACAAAAACTGACCGCACGATATACGATAAACGTACACGATTCACGGATCTTCAGGATCCTTATTAAAAGAATCCGAAGAGGATCTGGTTGGTAAAAATAGATAGCCAAATGTTATTATCCGAGTGGAGGAAATTTTTTTTTTTTTTTTTTTGAGTATATCAATATTTTTACACTAAAGAAAACCTTCAATGTATAAAAATAGATAGCCAAATGTTGTTATCCGAGTGGAGGAAAGTTTTTTTTTTAATACATCGATATTTTTACACTTAAGGAAAGTTTTTTTAAGTGTTCCTATATTTGGAATGACATATGAAATATTTGTATCACGTTGAAATATCTCTTGTTAGCTGAAATTCTCATCCTGTTATAAAATCGACGGTGTGTGCAGTGGAATAAATAAACAAGACACAAAATTTAC
>JAOTRO020000023.1:1685189-1697082 GCA_028566515.2 Pyracantha coccinea | reverse complement strand
GCCCACTTAAAAGAGTGAAGACTTTGGAATAGTGAATTAGTAGTGAGGGTGTAATTTTGTCAAAGGAAGTAATGATGCTCTCATTTGTATATTACGGGAGTTGCTCTATAAATAGAGCACTCTGTGTGCTATCGATGGATACACACAAAAAGAGAAAAAGAAAGTAAGACAAATAATATCAGCATCCCTCCCTATCTTTATCTATCATCCTTTTGTTATAGCTACTAAAATTATAATGTGATATTTTACATCTGCTTCGCATGTCTCCAACAAAAGTTATCTAACTAACTTTTGCCTATTTATAACAACCTCCCATTTAGCCCTAATCGGTGGCGCCACTGTCTTATTTTCCAACACTTCCCTCCCCATCCAATTTCCGCCCGCGAACAAAACCGTAAACCCTTCTCTGAAGCTCTGTGAATAAAGCTTGTCAATTGGCATCAATGGCGGGAGGCAAAGCGAAGAAAGAGAAGGCGAGGCCAGTCGGGCACACCCCCTACCAAGGAGGCATATCGTTCCACAAGTCCAAGGGACAGCACATCCTCAAGAACCCCTTGCTCGTCGACTCCATCGTCCAGAAGTCTGGCATCAAATCCACCGATGTCATCCTCGAGATCGGTCCCGGTACTGGAAATCTCACCAAGAAGCTTCTAGAAGCTGGTAAGAGGGTCATCGCCGTCGAGATTGACGCCCGCATGGTCCTCGAGCTGCAGCGCCGCTTCCAGGGCACCCCTCACTCCAACCGCTTGCAGGTACCGCTTCTTTCTTTTTTTCTTTTTTTTTTTTCCCGAAAGAAGTTTCATTTACCGAGCATTTTTGTTTCTAATTTGAAAATCCAATATTAGGATATCTCAATTAGTGTTTGAATGAATATGAATCGATGAAGTTTTAAAATTCTGTTGTGGTTGATATGTTGGGTGTGATGTGTTTTTGGGGATTTGCATCAATTTCTGTTCTCAAATGATAATTTAGAAAGAGGGTTTAATTGTATTTGCCAAGAAGAATATCTCAAATTCTGTGTGCTTAATTTAAGAAATTATGTTGTATGGTGGTACGGTAAAATGTTGATGTATTTTGGGGATTTCGAATCGAATAAAAATAGGGGTTTGTTTGCTGCACAGGTGATTCAAGGAGATGTGCTGAAGACTGAGCTTCCCTATTTTGATATATGTGTGGCAAACATCCCTTATCAAATCTCATCTCCCTTGACCTTCAAGTTATTGAAGCACCAACCAGCATTCCGATGCGCCATTATAATGTTTCAGAGGGAATTTGCAATGAGACTGGTTGCCCAACCCGGTGACAAGCTCTACTGTCGTCTTACCGTCAACACCCAACTATTGTCACGGGTCTCCCACCTCCTCAAAGTTGGAAGGAACAATTTTCGCCCTCCGCCTAAGGTGGATTCTTCTGTGGTGCGAATTGAGCCCAGGAAACCGGCTTTACTAGTGAACCAAAAGGAGTGGGATGGGTTTTTGCGGATCTGTTTCAATAGGAAGAACAAAACCCTTGGCTCAATTTTTAGGCAGAAAAGTGTCATCAATTTGCTCGAGAAGAATTACAAGACCCTGCAGGCGCTTAATCCTGCAACAACCCAGGAAGAGGATACTAATGATGCAATGGAGTTTATGGATGAGGACATGGAGATGGATGATGATGGAGTCGATGATGGAATGGAGATGGAGGTGGAGGATGGTAATGCGGAAGGGGAGGTATCCGAATTCAAAAAAAAGGTTCTGGACGTGTTGAAGAAGTCTGGTTTTGAAGGCGAAAGGTCCTCCAAGCTCAAATTACAGCAATTTTTAGACCTACTTTCCCAGTTCAACAAGGATGGTATACACTTCTCCTGATCTTAGGATCCAAGGATATATTTCTTGCAAGATTATTATACATTTTACCCAACCCAATTTTGTTAGGTTGCATCAATTCTTTGTCTTGTCGGTTGGTTTAGTTTGAGATTATGTGTCGGATGCTTTTGAAATTTTCCTTTCCAATGTATGTGGAAAATGAATCTCAAGTGAGACAATGCTGTAATGAGATTTCACGGTTTTTAATCGATTTTACGAATTACTACAGAATTCATCACAGGACTTATCTTCGTGGCCGCATTGTGAGCCATAAGCTGTTTGCATTGTTGGAGTGATCGAGTAAAACTAAATTGCAAGCTAATATTGGATTCACTGGTCTGCCATGGTGATGCTTCTCCACAACGAGTTGATTATTCTTTCTAAACCCTCTTGGGTACGCGTGAATCCAGTAATGAGAAAGACCTTTGCATCCTTTTTATTCCTTGTTCAAGTTCCTTGCCAGAATTTCCAACCAAAAAAATACGATCCCTCTAACATTTCTCCTTTTAATTTATGTTAAAGTCTCACTGTTTCAAGCAATTGTGTCATGTTGAACGGTTTGCTCAAATGGTCGTCCATGACAGCCTCCATCCTCCGGCTTCTTTCTTCGTTCGGTGAATGACCCGTTAATGCATTGATTCGAATGTGAAGATTATAAGGTTCCTCCCCTTAGGCAACGAGAAAAAGTAATCACATTGACTGATTTCAGAAGTTGATAGAGAATCCTACACCATACTACACAATGCATGTCAAAACATAAGCACTTGAATGCCACAAAGGTAGCTATTGCTAAATCTAGTTCAAAACAGTTGATCTAAGACAGCAAAAGGAGCACCTCAATCACAAACTGTTTTGAGGTTTAAACCCAAAAATACAGAGGTAATCAAGTAAACTTTGTCTTCTTTGACTTTGGAGGAGGCTTCTCAAGGATTTCACCATCGTCTTCCGAAGAGTTTTCAACAAGTTCATCAGGGACGTCATTAGGAACATTGTGTCTGGTGATGAAGTCCTTCAATATCCTCATGCTTTCTTCTTTCACAGAAACAAGTTGCTCGGAAAGAATGCCCTTGTGCTCCTTGACAGAATATGTTTCTGAACCGAGTTGAAATTCCACCTTAATACAAGGCCTACAAGGGACTGATTCTTGAATTTGAGCGTCCATCATACTGCAGAAGGATTGATCCCAACAAGGAAATACTTAGCGTTAAAGTTATAACCAATGACAGTAGAAAGGCATTGATTGAACAATTTCTCTCACGGTCCTGTATCAGAAGTTTCTCTAAAGATGTTCAATTACTTCATGAAAGATGTTGGCTGTATTCTGAAAAAGACACGAAACATGCACGACAAAAAAAGGTTCTGAAAATCTTGTTGACAAACCAGATGACAAGAGGAGTTCCGAACGGAAAACCAAACAAACAAACTATAAGATTAACATACTGATTACGGACTAATCGAACACTTTCCCAAATCTTCCATTGTTCCAGAGCAATATCCATATCCCCAACCAATTTCCCTACTGAAAAACGTAAAATCACATTCGAATTCTTGCCCTTTCCCCGGAGCCCACAAGTTAAAACCAAGCTAGCACTAGCAGCGAAGACGTTACAGGCAAAATGTCACAACAATTGACCGCTCTGCTCTAACGAAATTCATAAGACAGTATAACTCCATGGATTTGGAAAATTTGACATTTGCAGTCGAATTCCAAATCCGCGGCTATGGGGTTTTGCGCGGGTATTCCACTGAATGCAATATGAGCTTATATAAATTAAATATGCATGCACAAATAATATGGCAGAGAGAGACTTTGCAATTTGAGATTCCAAACTTGTTACCTGAGAATAGATAGACGGCGACCGGAAGTCAAGTGTGAAGCTTTTGGAAGGTACGCCGCTATGCAGTCTGCCCGCCAATTGTCAAATTCCGCCACTGACTCGACCGCCACAAATTTCCTTTGACTGTTTCAAAAATATTAATATTTTATTTCACGTAAATACCCTTACTACCCATGACGACGGAAAAATACCGCTAACGCGCAATCCTTTTGATTTCCTTGAAAGAATGCTATGCAACAAGAAAGAGGAACCCGGAAGCCAACATAATATTGACTACTGAATGTTTAACTCTTATGGAAGACAACCTTCCTTATGGCAGTATCGACCGTTTTAATGCAGAATTATCAGTAGCATCCACCCAAGCGTTAGTGCCTTATAATCTTCTTTTCATTATTATTTTTTTACATTATTGGAAGCGTTAGTCCCTTGTAATCTTAACATTTCTATCATTGCATGCAAAGTAAAGTTGTACGTGCAGTGATATTACTTTTTCTAATGTTAAAAGAGATTTTGATCTCAAATCTCGTTTCATGGATAAAAAAAATAGTCGATGGATTAGTAATCTTGCTTTCTTTGTCGTAATAAAAGTACAACTAAGGGATATCTCTTTACATATAATTGATATTGGAGGATGAAGGATTCAAGCTTAAGATCTCGAGTGTAAAGACGAATATTCTTAACAATTAAGCTACAAATTTGTTAGACGAAAATAACACAATTGAGGTTTAATGAAACTATAAAAAGCATAACAAAATCATGAATATAATGTTTAGCTGTTTACCAAGAAAATCATGATTATATATATAAATTAAATTCAAAAGTATCTTTTTCTTTTCCTAGTAAGTGTCAAAAGAGCAAAATAATGAAAATTCTGAATTTAGTGCACATTGGGAGCCATCTCTTTCTCAGCTCAATGTTTCCTTGATACTTATCTTACAAGCTGCAGGTTGTGTTTGCTTGAAATGCAATAATAATTATGTTTATACTATGAATTTTCTTTTTCCTGCCAAACTCCTAATTTAGGCTTATTTCTAGCACAAGAAGAAGAGGAAGAGGATGATAGCAGAAGAAAAGGGAATGTTTGTCAGTAAAAACCAAACTTTATATTAACTAAATGCTTCATCATATATAGTTATTTGGATTTCCATTCCAACATATTGTTTGCATCACATGGGACGCTCACATTTTAAAACGGTGAGCTCGTATACCATTATACTCCTCTCTATTGTCTCTAACATTTTTCTTTTAATTTGTTTCTGTCATCAATGCCTCTCGTTTTTTCAAGCAGTTGTTCCCTTTGAAACGGTTTGCTCAAATGATCGTCCATGCCAGCTTCCATCCTCCGGCTTCTTTCCTCTCCCGATGCATGACCAGTCAATGCAATGATGGGAATGTGAAGATTATAAGGCTCCTCTTCTCTCCTTATCTGCCTTGTTGCTTCGAACCCATCCATTTCCGGCATCTGCAGTTTCATCACCAACCAAAAAGCACATCAACTTCATAATTTTTGGTCCAGAACAAAAGGGAATAGGGAATTAAATTAAACGAATCGGAAACTATTTCAGCACACATTTTTCCTGCTTATGCACTCTTACACTTATGCCCTTGACTTTCTTTCTATTTATTCAACTCAAATGTTGGAAAAAAACAAGAGTAAAAGAGAACGGGGTCTTTTTAACCTCAACTAGCAAGATGCATGGCAGTGATTAAAGCATTAATTATTAAACGATTGGATTATTAAATAATTAATTACTGATCAACCATGAGGAGTGAAATAGTTACCTCACAATCCATTAGTATATAATCGAATCCGTGTTTCCCTTGATTCGCTAGAGCACCGCGAATGAGATCAAGAGCTTCTCTTCCATTTCCACAAAGCTCCACAGTTGCACCCAGCCTTGTCAAATTAATTTGAGCTAGCTTGCGGTTCAATTCTATGTCATCAGCAACCAAAAATTTCTTTCCAATCAAGGGCCTGTTCGGATCGCTGACATGTTCTTGTGTTTGATCTCTAGGAGGAACTAGAATCTGTGAGTTTCTTGATGTGGAGGAGCCAACGTGAGACAGATATTGGTGAGTCAGCGTTGGCGAAAATATTTTCTTGCAAGGTGTCTCATTACCTGAACTACCACCAATATTACTATGGTCTTGCGATACTTCAATTTCATCGTCAGTTGAATGATCAAACTGATAATTATATGACCGATGTTGATGTGATATTGAGGAACTAGCAGGAGCTCTAGACGCTTTTCCAACCTGGTGTGGAAACTGCTGAATTGTGGCCCTTCTCTTAGGTAATGCACCCCCAAACTCCGGAAGAAGTCTCACCACTTCGTATAGGCGGCTACCATGAAGCGCCTTGTGTTTGATTACATCCTCTGGATCAAACATATCACGATCATTCAAATTGATGCTATGACTTGCTAACCAAACAACCCTGCACCAATTACAATTCCTAGTACTATTCTGGTGATGATCCGTTTTGAATTCAGTCACAATCTTATATAGTTCGGAAAAGGGTCCAGCTGTGGCATCAACCACTACTAACACAAACCCTGTTGCACCTCGAAGGCTCGTCTTTTTAAAGAGAGGAAGAGGGAGCATGTTGTTGTTGCTGCTGTTGTTTTCAGTTCCACTCCCGTATAATGCGCTGATCAAAGGCACCTCGTTCACTCTGTTGCTAGAGTTGCATGACGTGGATTTGCTCAAGCAGTCCTGCAAACCCACCTCAGATATTCTTGAAGAGCTATGATGATGAGAATGGTAACCCCCCTTGTGTTTAGTTGCCTTCTCTAGAGTTTGAGAAAGTTGTTCCCATTGTTCTGCCACGAATACTTTTATCCCAAGGTTTTCCATGAATTTTTGGGAAATTCTGCGACGCTCTTCATTCTTAATCAACAAGACGACGGATGATCCTGATCCATCAACCTTAGGAGTACTACATGGGGTTCGAATGTTCAACCTGGGGCTTGGAGTGTGAATGCTTAATCCGTGAGTACTCGGAGTGTGAGTGACTAGTATCCCCAAATCACCTGGGCCAAATCCCATTTCAATGTCCACTTCTTTCATGCTATCCTTGGAGACATTCTCACGTAAAGTTAATAGAACACTAAACCTAAAGCATGTGCCTCTTTCGCCCATCTCCTTGTCCACAATTCCTATTTCTCCATGCATCAAACGTACCTACATATAATGCAGCATTTCAAAAATTATCAACATGCATAAACTAAAATGGCATGTTCCCAAGAAATCATAATTCTAATACGCACGTAA
The DNA here is from genome assembly GCA_028566515.2 of Pyracantha coccinea. Classification (NCBI taxonomy): domain Eukaryota; kingdom Viridiplantae; phylum Streptophyta; class Magnoliopsida; order Rosales; family Rosaceae; genus Pyracantha; species Pyracantha coccinea. Next base: position 1,690,124 of record JAOTRO020000023.1, on the reverse strand, counting down.
TATGGGAACATAAATATACTTCAAAAACTAGATTAGTACATTATTTATTACTGAGCAATCTCCACCATGTACGACATCAACCAAAGAAACCCAGTGCATAAGCTATATATAGTCGTTTAAGATCCAGCACAAAACAAACTAAATTGCAGTCGAAGTTTCCACAAACCAAAGTAATATGCAGATAAAGCCAAAAAAAAAAAAGTCGAAATTTCTTTTATTGCAAATAATACATACAAGCCTCGACTTCAACTCAACCATCCTAGTCTTACCCACGATTCTGCCAAACAAAGATATTAATGCGTGGGAAAATATAAACATAAAATTAATGCAATTTTGATTGCTTACCAGAGATTGAACAATGCCAAGTCCTAAGCCAGTGCCTCCTTCTCCAAGAGCCGTTTCTTTAACTTGGACATAGTTTTCAAACACTGATTTTTGCTTTTCCTTTGGAATTCCCTTCCCTGTATCATCCACCTCGAAAACAAATTCCAAGGCATTTGGGTCATGCTTCATTGTTCCCATGTCTGCTTGTGCTTTGTTGTTGTGGTTAAACAAGTACAACAATTGTCTTGCAACACCATTGCCCTTGCCAGAAGCAGCTATTGAGTTCTTAAAGCTGGGTTTTTCGACCCAAGCACGGACTGTAACATGTCCCTCAGAGGTAAATTTGACAGCATTGCTTATTAAGTTACATAATATCTGCTTAAGTCTTCCCCTGTCGCCTACCGCACACGGAAACTTAATTAGAGAGCCATCGTGAGGATCCAACACCACATCTATGCCTTTTTTCAAACCAACAGGATGATACAAGTCAACTACATCTTCAACAAGTTGCGCCACATCGAATTCCTCTTCTTCAAGTTGGATTTTCCCAGCTTCAATCTTACTCGTATCAAGAATAGAGTTCAATATACCAAAGAGATCTCTTGCACAAGTTTCCATCTGCCTTAAATTTGTCTCCAACTCGGAACCTGGGGAAACTTCTTCTTTAGATATGTCAATCAAACCTGTGATTCCTGCTAGAGCAGCACGAATGTCATGGCTTGCAGTAGCAAATGCAAGGCTTTTATTCATGCTCTTTCTCTCTGCTTGTTGGGTGGCCTCCATTTGCTTGATCAATGTATTACACAAATGCATCTCTCGTCTTCCCGAACTATGCATTACAAAAATATAACTGAAAAGGAAGAAGCCCATAATACCAATCATTACAATGAGGAGGATGAATGCCACCTCGCAGTCCTTGAGAACAAGACTGATTGACCTAATTTGAGGGGAAGTCGGTAGAACATTATAAGCCTGAAACTCAATGAAAGGTTTACAGGTTTTAAATCATGTAGACATTTAATAAATCCATTAACGAATAATTGAGTTTTGAAAGTTAGTTTAATTAAGCTCACCTGTGCATTATGCTCGATATGCTTGATGATGGCGACCAATAAGCAAGCAAGTACCAACACGCAAGTTGCCTGCATTGAGTTTTACTAGTTAAAATAACATATATTTGCAATGAAGTGATAACAGTGAAATTAAGCTCGAAATTAATGTAGAATAATGAGAAGAAAGAATTACCAGCAAGACAAAGAAAACATGCCTCACAAGCACTTTCAATGAGTGGAGTTTCATCGGGTCTTCTTGTTGTCCTTAAGTACAAAGAACTGTATCATCCAAGTTGCCATCAAAAAAGTCAAAAACTAGATTTTGACATACTTCACCAATATTTAAAGGGAACTTAGTGATATGCTTTTCACTTATACATACGTGAGAGACCTTATGTTTGAATATCTAGAATTTTAAGTTCAATAAACAAACAATGAAAGTATATCGTTGTATAAAAAAAGGAGTCCCATGAATTAGTTTCATGAATTAGTTTAATGTAACATAAAACAAACAATGCATGCTAGAACTCTTTAAAAAAAAATTAGTGTATGTAAAGACTAGCCGTGCTACCATAGGTTAGTTTTTTTAAACAAACCTCACAATGTAGAAGAGAGTGAGTAAAAAGGGACTCCTCTTAAAAGACATAACAAAATTAGAGAATTCTTGAAAAATAAATACCCAAAATTAGAGAATAAAAGCTCACTTATTTATTAATGTTTTGTTATGCTATTAAATATAATCAAAAGTTTAAATCGCATATCACTCATTAACAACTAGATATTATTTCACGTTATATTTTGAATAACAACTGTGGCACGCGAAATGCAGATTTTATGCATACATGTGGCAGACGTTCCATGCATTCATTTGGCGCGAAAGTTCAAAGTGCAAAGAAATGAGAATTAGATTAACTAGTTACAATACGTGAAAAAAAATTAAAATTTTAGTATGAACATACATAAATAAAATAAAATAAAAAAACATGCAATTTTAATGTAAGAGGATTAACAAACTAATAACAACAACAAAATTGTTGAGGATTTTCTAGGTTTTGATCATTGAGTACAATAAATTGTCATATCAGGAAACGTGATCAATATTGAAATCTAAAAGATAACATACCTCATATATAGATCATGATCATATGCATTATCTAGTGCATTCATTGGGACATAATGCTACACCCCTAAATTCTTTGAAATAAAACAGAAGTTCGTCTAAAATTTGAAAAAACCACAAACAAACAAACAATCCATCAAAAGGGGATGCTTTATTCATAAAACCAATGAATGAATTTTGTAAAATTAGAGAAAAACTCTGTGTGTGTGTGTGTGAGAGAGAGAGAGAGAGAGAGAGAGAGAGAGTTTATATGATATGCAGAAAAACAAGAAAGTCGAAATTAGGGTGTGAGAGAGACCTGATGAAGTAGAAGAATACATATATGTGAGCCGCAGAAGGATGATGGGAGACAATATCTTGAACGTACGCCTCTATTAGCTATTTTGTCCGCTAAATTTGCAGTCGCTCAGTTTTGTTCATCTTCTTCTTGGAGTTAGGGCAAAACAATATCATCTTCTGATATGATGATATCTGAGTACTACTCCTGCTTCTTTGAGACAGATTTTTGTATAATTCAGTATCTTGAAGTAGATTTTGGGTATTAAATACTCAAGGGCATCATTCTCGCACTTCCTTTTTTAGCTTCTTGCATTCACCACGCCCAAAAATTTCCGTCTCGGGTTCTTGCAGAATTGGGGTTTCATAGATATGGTACCTTTTTTTCACTTACAACTATCTTATGTCGTGTGGTTTTGGATGCAGGTAGCACACAGAAATACGAGACTAGCAGTAAATCAATAAAACAGAAATTAAACACTTATTAAAAAGATGATCTCTGTCGATCGACATATGGCATTACGGCAATGGGGACTAATGTTTTGGAACAGCACGTAGGTTCCATGCAGACCATGTATAAAGCAGCTTAATTCTGTTGCCAGCAAGGTATTAATAAAAAGACCAAAAGAAGAACTTGTTGATTAACTGAAAAACCAGCACATAGTTTAATGTGTGCCAGCATATAGTTTAATTCCGCTGCAGTATTGGCTTAAAGGGACCCAAAAAATCCTCATGACATAATCCTCTCATTAATTTGTTCTGTAATAAAAGGTTTAAGGCAATAATTCTTTTCATATGTTTCCTATTATATAAAATATATTTCCTATTTTCTTTTTAAAAAAAATTATTTCCTATTATATACTGTATATTTCCTAGTTCTAACAACCAATACAAAATATATTAGGGGAATTTGCACAAACATTACCTAATTATTATGAGTTTGTGCATTTGCCACCTAAACTAAAAGGTTTGTTCAATTACCGTCTAGACTTTGGTGCCAATGTACCACATTTGATGATTTCTGTTAAATGTTATACGTTAACAAAACCTTCTTCAAATAGGTGAGATTCAGTTTCAATTTTTTAAATTAACCCTCTTCCTCCCATACTCCATTTTTCTCTCCTTTCCTCACTCAATCTCTCTCTCTCTCTCTCTCTCTCTCTCTCTCGGCTTTCTATAGCATATTTCCTTCCCTTCCCTTCCTTCAATTGTTTAAATAAATTTAAAGATTTTAATTAAGGTTTTTTTAAGATAGAAGTAGACAAAACCGCTCTTAGACTTTATGCATAGTTGGCATAACATAACAAATGTGACAATTTAGCGTCATAATGAACTTGTAGGTGGTAATTGAACAAAAAAATCTGATAAATGAGCACGCCCTTAAAAGTTCATACGGTAGTTGTGCAAATTGCCCAATATATTATATAATATGTTTATAAGAATAAAAAGTCTTAAAAAAATTAGCCTGGGAAGAAAAGTTAGCATATCGATTCTCCCTTTGTATACCACAGAGTCGTCTCTCATCAGTAACATATACGTTTTCTAGTTTGGTGCTTCTTGTTCCTTTGAATGGAGGAGAAAACTTCGGACTTTCGACAATTTTGTTACCTCAAATCTTATTTTCTTGTTGGCATGAGCTCAAATTTGGACTCAAATTTCATATTAAAATTCAGATTTATTTTGGACTTGTATCTGAATTTTAAGTCTCCAGTGCGTTGGAGAGATTTTGACTCATATTTAGACTCGAATATACCATTTGAATCCAAATTTTTGGGTGCATTGGAGATGACCTCGTATTTATCTTTAACAAATTAATTGCGGAGGGTCATTCAAACTTGGAACCTCTTCCAACACTGGGAAACAATAATGGACAAATAATTGACCGGGAACAAGTAACATAAAATCAATTGATATGTACAGCTGAAGTACATAAAATCTGAACCAGTTACAACACCAAATAGGCAAATGATAAAGATGTGCAAGAACTATGATAATATACAACAGAAATTGTGGCTCGCCATCCTTAAGGCCGAGTATCATGGATCTTCGTCAAGTAATCCAAGATTCACTGTTAACCATTTTCAATAGGATCTCTTCTCTTTACCCTTTTCTTCATCATCTCAGCCCACCTTGCAAAGACATTGGAGACTTCAAATTTACCAG
>JAOTRO020000023.1:1549057-1559468 GCA_028566515.2 Pyracantha coccinea | reverse complement strand
TTGTGATTGGCCTCTTGGTTGGAGGGAGACTCTTGTGGGTCCTTGACGGTATAATGTTGACCGGTGCTTAGTAGTTTGGGGATTGGTCAAGTATGGTACAAAGAAGATTGTTTCTTGGATCAATTGTGTATCCGGATTCTTGATATCATGGCAGATTCTACTGTTAAGATTTGAGGGTCTATTGGGAATGCTTACAGTGAAGTTACAAGATGATTACTTTGTTAAATGGAGTTATCAGTTTCAGTTTGTGCTTAGAGGGTATGATTTGTTTGATTTCTTAATTGGAGATTCACCATGTCCTCCCAAGTTTGTCATTAATACTGAGACTGGTATTACAAAAGAAATTAAATCTGCTTACAAAGATTGGGTGAAGAAGGATTTGGCATTGCTTAGTCTTCTCATAGCTACATTTTTTAATGATGTTATGGAACATGTAATTGGTTGCAAAACTTCACAGAAGGCTTGGACTTGTCTCTACAAGAAGGGTTTGTCTCTGTGTCTATGGTTCGAATTAATCAATTGAAGACTGAATTTCATACTACACAAAAAGGTGGTGAGTCAGTGGATAAGATCTTGTTGAGGCTGAATGATATAAAAAATCAATAATTGGTTTCTGCTGATGAAAATGTCGCTGATAATGATTTCATTATAGCAATTTTCTCTGGTTTACCTGCTGATTTTGAAATGACCAAAACTGTATTCTTGCAAGGAATTCAACTATGTCCTTAAAGGATTTCAAGGCTCAACTTCTTGGGGCAGAAGCTAGTATTGAATCAAGGATGAACTTTCTGAGTAATTCTATGGCACAATGTATGTACAAGGTTAGGGGTCTTTTTCTCACAGATTCTAAGGTGGTTATCAAGGTTTTGAGCATGGAGAGAGTTCTAATTCATAGAGATATCAAAGAGGTTATGATGTAGATCATTCCAATGGCTATCAATTTGGGTTTCAAGGAGGTTCTAGATTCTTAAGCAATAGTAACAAGTCTTTCAGTCCCAACACAAGAACAATTTTAAACAATAACAATTCAAGGTCATTCTCTGGTGGTTTTGGGAGTAGATAGGAAATGGCAATGGGAGTGGTAGTTCTTTTTCTAGGAATGGGAAAGGTTCTCAATCTCAATATAGTAGTAGCTTCCCTGGCAATGGGTTTAACAAATGCTATAGCTGGAATGGAATCACCAGTTATAAGTCTGCAATTTTTCCAGAATATCAAATTTGCTCTAAGAGAGGACACACTGCAGCCAATTGCTATTACATGACTAATAGTTATCAACGTTCTAGTTTTGTTATGTGCCAAATATGTGGAAAAATAGGCCATATTGCTCGAGTGTTATTATAGAAATAATTTGTCATATCAAAGCAATCCACCACCATCATCTCTCACTGTAATGACTGCACATGCCAATATTGGTCCACACGTTGCTTCTGCAAATAATGGTCATGATTTTTCAACTGGTGACGCATTTATTGTGGACATAGGAACAACACACCATATGACAACCAATCTCAATGCTTTATTTCATGTCACACCTTACAATAATGATGAGAAGATAACTGTTGGCATTGGTGAAGGTTTGGCATTTAAGCACATTGATTCTTCAACCATTCTTACACCTAATCATGCCTTGATTTTACATAATGTTTTACATGTGACTAAAATAACTATGAATCTTTTATTAGTTAAGAAACTTTGCAAAAACAATGGTTGTTGGTTTATTTGTGACAATATGGATTTCTTTATATAGGGCAAGGCCACAAGGCTGACTTTGTACCCAAGAAAAGGTGATGGTGGGGATCCCTTCAAAATTCCAATTAATGTGTGTACAAATTCCTTTTCTGCAAGATTGAGTAATTGTGCTGCTTTCTTGGGGAAGAAGGTTTAGATGGCAGTTTGGCATCAAAGGCTAGGACATCCATCTGAGACGGTTTGGGCTACAATGTTGAAGGCTATCTCAGTTGGTAGCTCTTGTCCACCTTTGTAACCACCAGAGTTAAAAGAACCTTGATATGAACCACCATTAAAGTTGTTGGAAGGTCTATAGTTGGAAGTGGATCCATGACCAGAAGTATAGCCATGAGAGCTTGATCCACCACTGAGATTATATCCTTGGCTAGAAGAACCAGAACCAAAAGAAAAATTATGTCATTGTGATGGATTTTTCAAGGACTAGAGCTTTTTGCCTTTATCCGATTTAAGTGCTAGCAGCCATTGCAGTACCAAATGGCATATAAGAAGACTCAAAAGATTGACCAACGATAACTTTTTCCGCAAGAAATTGAGATCTGAAATCTTAAGAGAGATTCTATTTTCTCTTCTTCTGATAACACAACGAAATGTATTGTATTATGCAGAGAGTCCTTTTAGAGCAAGAATGACGATATCATCATCATCAAACAAGACTTTAGCAGCCGCAAGATGATCTCTTGCATTTTTTATCTTCTGTAGATAGTCAGACAGTGAATCAGACCCCTTTTTGATGTTTTGAAGCTTAGTTTTCATTTGGAAAATGGTAACTTTTGTCACTATAGAGAACCTTTCCTTGAGACTAACCCACATTTCATGAGAACTAGTACTTCCAACAATGCAAGAAATAGCAGTAGGAGAAAATGTGGTTGTGAGAAGTTGCATAAGAGCACGATCGTGCATCTTCCATCATCTGTTTCCACACCTTCAACATTGAGGTCATCACAGAACCTCTGTGGGCATTTTCTTGAACCATCAACAAAGCCTAGAATGTCATGTTGATCCTTCAAGCAGAAGTTTGATTTGGAAACTCCATATAAGGTAATTGGAATCATCCAATTTGACTATAGCAGATGTAGAAAGATTCGGCATAAGACTTGTGATGGGAGATTGAACGATCTAAAGTTGAGCAACTTAACCATTTTTGGAGAAAAGAAATTTATCACTGAAAACTACGATCAGACGGTTGGCATGCAGACGAAGAGAAACCAACTTTCTTGTAAATTTGTATTGTGAAGAAACCCAGATATAGTAACTAGAAATTCTGATTACATTGGATAATGACTTAGCTCACTACATATAGTAACTAGAAAACTTAGTCACTAAGTAAACTTGTAAATAACTGTAACAACCAAGACTTTAGGATCATTACACATGTCATAACAAAGATTATGCCACTTGGCATTCTTATGGTTAGTAGTAAAGAGATGAATTATTCAAAAAGAAAACTTGTCTATTTCAATTCTTCATAAAAGGGTGGGATTAGAAAGGAAAAGTTTAACAAAAAAGCGACTCTTAACACATATTTGTACTATTTTCGAGTAAACTACACATGTCATCTATTTGATTGTAGGCCCTACCTCTATTAATTGTTTATTTGGTTTAAGGTGTACGTGCATGTATGCAAGATTTGATTAGAATTATGTTAATATTTTTAACAAAAATGCTACTCTTACAAAATTCTAATCAAATCCTGCAAACATGCATGTACCTTAAACCAAATAAACAATTATAGTTTCACCTGATCATTTAGGTAAAAGTATATTGCCTAGTTTGAACGAACTGAGGTACGCAGTCTGCAAGACCACAAGTGCGTGCAACGGAAACATCCACATCATCGACCTCGCTAAGCTAACAAAGTGAAAGTACGTGTACGTCAGTGACATATACAGATATATAGCTATATATTTGATGGAGCCGGAGGCATGCAGTGCACCGTCAATTAATATTAGGATCACGATCGTCGGCCATGGATGCATGCATCTTCTTTTTGTGCATCATTAGATATAGATCAGGTACTGCAAAGCGCATGACTTCGATTTCTACCTAGCTACAATACACACAGATTTGATTGTGGAGATAGAATTTTGCTCGCAACAAGTACTAATGTTAATTGCTGTACATTCAAAATGTCTATTAGCAGATTTCTGTTTTATCAGATAAGAAAATTAATGCTTAAAACAATAATCCCGAAATATTATTTATGTCCTTAAATTTTGTCACTACAGGAAATTAAAACTGGTTCCATTTTACAGTTTTATATACACGCCTTTCATGTGAAGAAACCCAGAAACAAGACCCCAAAATAAAATCTCAAGTATTACAAATGCGAGGGTACCCCAGTTCTTCGATCGAAGCATGCCCTGCAATAATGCCTCTGTCCCATCAACCTGCATCACATTTCACTCCAAACTATTTATTATGCAACTAGCCAATGTGACAAATCATCCAACAAATCAACAATTAATACAAGGAATATTAAAAGATTACAGCAAACAAAAACATTTAGGTTTTTTCTCTTCTTTTTTTCCAGCAGAGAAGAAAGATAAGATTACCAAGTTATTCTCTGGTGACCGCCAATAGAAACCTTGCAAACCTGCTGAGAAGAGGTCACAAGCACCCAAAGCATATATAATGAGCGCATTCATCCCCATCCATTGCAGCAACACTGTCGCCTTTATGAAATGTTTGACATCAACCTGCATTTAAATAAGGTTTCACTAAAGCGCACATGAATCTTTGAATTTGTCGCTTCCTCCAAAATTATCATTCACTATTATGCCAAGCTTTGTATTGGATCTTTAAGCTTGTCAAACATATTCAATCATTTAATCAGTGATTAGCAAAATGCGAACTTACTATGTAGAAGATCATGCATAATATCAAGCCTGACGCTCCTGCTGTAATACATGTATAGCTCATTGTGTATAGTGGTTTACAGAAAGGAATACCTGATACAGGTACAGCCCATTACTCATAGGAAACAGAATAGAAATCCTCGACAGAAGAAAAAGAATGAAAAAAATAATGCAATAAAGAGAGAATATACCAAGCATCTTCAAAGCATATCCAAATATTAGAAGAGGAAAGGAGGACATAGACCATAACAATATCCTCTGCTTCTGGTCCTACAAAAGAAAGGATCCTGTCAGGGAAGCAATTCATCAAAGAGGCAAACCAGACACAACGAGAGTGCAGACAGTCAGTGTTATCAGCAAAAAGAACCTTCAAACCTTGAAATGCAATAGTATGTGCCCAAAATGCAATCCCACAAAACATGTAACAGCAGCCATCAGAGAACTGGAAATTTATTAATAAAATGAATCAAAGACCAATTCTGAATAATCAATAACGATGACGCTTTGACATTTATAGAGTGTCTGTTTGTGTGTGTGAGAGAGAGATGAAAATAGAGTTAGAATTAGAGAAATGCAGAAATCAACCTTAAGATTCCCTCTGGGTCAAATGGTGCAAGGCACCATTGAGGAGAATCAGAGGGCAGAGGTCCATAGTCAGGAGAATTAACACTGCATTCCTGAGACACAAAGGGTTAGCATTTTTCAATTATCAGCAATGAAAAGCACTGATACAGGGCTTAAATCCTGATATATTCAATAATGCACAAGGCCCATGAGAATGACCTTTGTTCTTCTGTAAACAGGATGTTGATAAAGGTGATGCTCGCCCAGAATAACTCGATCGATATAACCAACAGCATTGCAAGGAGGTTCAAGACTACCCCTCACTCCACAATAAACCTAGTATGTAAATATTGTACGAAAGCATTGAAATCTTACACGACCAACCAAATTCAATCCTAAACCAAAATCTAACACCTTAACATTGTCCTTTAGCAATTAGAAATGAAGATGAAACAATTTAACTTACAATTTGAGTACCAGGTCCAGAACGAGACAAATTCAAGCTTGCAGCTTCATATTCCCAAGTTGGAACGAAAAGGCCATACAGAAAGCACATGTGAAAAAAGCATAATCCAATAGCAAACAGCCTGCATTACACATAAAAGTTAAAACTTGAGAATGGAAAAAAAGGGAAGCATATGTATGGTCCACTTAAATTCATGAGCATCAACAGAATTTGTAGCAGCACTAACCACTGATTGTAGTATTTCCTAGCAAAATCGACCAGTGATTCAACCATGATATTGTTAACAAACCAGATCTCTGAGATTGAAGCCAGCAAATATCCAATTGAAATCCTCTGAAAATTAGATGCAGACACTTTCAACATGCAAGGTGACAGTAGTGTATGCCATTTCGAATATCAAAATCACTCATAGTTAATAACAGAGGAAGAATATGATAAAAACTTCTAGATTGAGTCAGCATAATGCTACCTGTAGTACACCTAGCCAACGTATCTTGCCCACATCAACCCCATATGTTAAATGGTCACGCCCGTGGAAATACCCACCTTGCAGTAACAACCCCAAGACAAAGAGATTCATTGCTCTAAGAATGACTTTCTTTGTGGCAGTTGTCTTGTTGGGTATTTTCTTGAATGCAAGAATGATGGAGACACCAACAAGAAAAAGAAAAAATGGCATTACAAAATCTGCAAGTGTAACGCCCAACCACGGAGAGTGGTTTATCGACGGGAAAGCTCCTCCGGCATCATCGACCAAAATCATCAACGCGACGGTGAGGCCACGGAAGACGTCGAGAGAGGCCAAACGTTGATTAGGCGTCGATGCATCTGTGCCGTTGGATGGTGAGGCGGGCACAAGACTTGGGATCTCATTAGAAATGGATGATTCTCCGTCTCTGTCTGTGTCTCTGTCTCTGTAGAGATGAAGAAGAGGAGCAACGTCGTCGACGGCTGCAGACATTTTCCTGATCTCGGTGACAGTCAGTCAGGCATCACTCACTCACTTCTCAGCTCCTCCTTCAGTTCATTTCTCTCTCTGTCTGGCGCTCCGTGACTCGGTGACTCAGTGGCAGTGCCTCCGGTCCCTGAGAGTTTGAGGAATCTTAATCCCGTATTCGAGAGTTTGATTAGGAGACTAACACAGGATTTAGATCCAGAGTAACAGAGAGACTGAGGTTTTCCTCTGAGATCCGCAGACGACACAGTTTCGAGTCTGGGGAGGAGAAAGACTGGAAGAGGGAAGGGGAGAAAAGGTCAACAAATTCGCCGGTGTTTTCTATGCCCTGCTACTTCCTGGTCTCGATTTTCCCAGAAAGAAAGCGAGAAAGTAATTTTCCCGGAAAATAGTGATAGAAGACTGAGAGAGGGAGGGGGAGGGAGGCAGCGCAACCATGGAAATGAGCGGCCCTTTCAGCTTTTGGGTTTCTCTACGAGGAGAAGCAGGGAGGTGGTTTTATAGAGAAAACAGAAACAGCTTTTCTAGAGAGAGAAAGAGAGAAAGGCGCAGAGTGTTGTAAGCTCTAGAGAGAGAAAAATACCGGGAGCGTGGGGACCACCTGAAGGCGAAGTCACTGCTCACTGTTTTGTTTAAGTGACGGGTACAGCTCGGAATTCGCAAAATGCCACGTGTGCAGTTTCCGATGCGGCACGAGAGAGCCGCTGCTGGCGGGGCCCGCGTTTTAATACTTGTTTATCTGTTTAACTAGATAAACTCGTTGGAAGTTTGCTGTTGTTGTTTTTCTGTTTCTGCTAGGCCGCCTCTCGGTGTACCCGAGCCTACAGATCTGACTAGGTTCGGACCCGAGCCTGGGCTGCGGTCAAAATATGGCACGTAATTTGCTGATTTCGATAACTACGACAGTTATTGCTGAACCGGGTTTTTTCCTTTTGGTAATTTTCGTCTGACGACACGCGGCCATCGGTATGTGATGATCCGCAGCCCGCAGCCAGCAGATTCATACGCGGCCAACAGTAAAAGTTAGCCTTGTCATGATAAAAATTTTAGTCCAACAGTAAAAGTTAGCCTTGTCATGATAAAAATTTTAGTTGTGACGGGACACAAGTGGTATATTACGTGTTTTAATAGAAGTGGTGGAAAATTTTATTTTTTAAGTTATTAACTTTTTAGCACACATATCCCACTATTTGCATAGTGACACGTGGTGTACTACTCCGTGTACCGGTCACATTGAAAAATCTCTCCAAATATATCATCCCTTTGTTAATCAAAATGCCAGGTGGAGCAACCTAAATGGGCAAAAATTAAAAAAGGAAAAGAAAAAAGAAGGAAAATAGTGTATGTTAGTCTAACTTTGTCATGTGAGATTAGACCTAGCAATTTTATGAACGAACCAACCCATTAACCTGACATGAAACGACGTGAAAAAAAAAAGTTTTGGGTCAACACGTTAACGAATCGGATCGCTATTGGGTCACTCATCAATAGTCTACATGCGGGTAACCCGTTTGAACCCGATAAGAAAAAGGTTAGTTTGGTAATTTTTCAACCCGTCAATAGTAAACGGTCACAAGTGTCAACTTTGACTGCTCATTATGAATTTTTTAATGTAATTTGATTTTTCTTAAAAATACCAAAGCACATTAAAAAATTTATAATAATTAATTTACAGGTGTAAAAAATGTGAGAAAATATGCAAACACATGATCGCATTCTTTACACTTTGACGATGGGTACATCGCCGTTTGTATTTTTAAAACCCTCCAAACCCTCGTGAACAATGTTTCTAAGGGGAGTTCAAAATAAATAAAAATTCATAATAATTAATGTACAAACGTGAAAAAATATACAAACGCTAGTGATTGCACCCTCTATACTTGGACGGTGGTTAGATTGTCATTTGGATTTAAACCGTTCAAACCAATAGTGTTTTTGTTTTAGTGCAAAATTCATAAAAATTCATAATAATCAATGTATAAGATTGAAAATGTGAACAAAAATATAAAAATGCACGTAATGATAAGATCTACAACTTTCGTGAAGGGGTTAACTCCGAAATTTAACATCATAATCCATAAGCCCTACTGTCACATCCCGACCTGGGCTCCGTCATAGCACAATATTGTCCGCTTTGGGCCCCGACCACGCCCTCACGGTTTTGTTTCTGGGAACTCACGGAGTCAAGACCGGGATGTGACACCTACAACTTTTAGATTTCTTTTTTCAGATTTTCATTTTTGAAAACATAATCTTTTAGTTGATGCAGAAAGATAAACAATTCAAATCATTGATATCACGTTATGATATTTAGGGTTTACTGAAATATGAGTCGATGTTATTTCGTAAAAATCTGAACATGATATCAACGATTCGAACCGTTCATCTTTCTGCATATGCTAAAACTTTTATATAAAAAAAAATCAAAAGAAACAAAATCTTGTGAGAAGAATAACGAGTAAATGTAAATGATAATCGACGATTAACTTTAAATTTTGTGATTATGGATATGGTGTCGAATTTCGGAGTTGACCCCTTCACGAAAGTTGTAGAGTTTGTCATTAGGAATGTTTGTATTTTTTTTAAGGATGTTAAAAATTCAAACGACGATTTAACTAGCATCCAAGCATAAAAGATGCAATCACGAGCATTTGTATTTTTTTTTTTCACATTTTTCACACTTCTACATTAATTATTATGAGTTTTTTAATTTGCTTTGGTATTTTGTAAGAAAAATCGAATTACACTAAAACAAATAATTAATTTAGAAGTGTGAAAATTGTGAAATAATTTGCAAAACCTAATGATCCCATCCTCTCCGCTTTGATGATGGTTACATTGCCGTTTGGATTTTTAAAAAGGAAAACTAATGAAAAGTCCCTAAAAAACTTTTCTTTTAATGAAATGTCCTTTTTGAAGGTATAGTGAATAGTGTCAGTTAAAGGTAAAACGTGGTTTTTCGTCAAAAGTGAACAGTACCGGAATCTTTTTATTAAGACTCCCTTTTTAAAACCCTCCAAACCCTTGTGACAGTGTTTTTAGGTGGAGTTGAAAATGTGAAATAATTTATAAGTGCGAAAAAATCTGTCAAACGCTCATGGTCACATTCGCTACGCTTTGACAATACATGGTTTAGATTTTTAGGGCTAGTCCAATCCCGTGTTTGTTCCTTGCAGGGACTAGATTTAATGAGACTAACTCTCACTCGCCTCAACTAAATCAGGGGCTTGCTAGTCTTAGCGAGACTCCCCGAAAACCATGGGACTAGCTAAGAATGTCCTCTCTCGTCATCTTCCTACTCGACGTCCACTCACGATGAACTCTTCGTCATCTCCGACCACTCACGCTGCTAGATTAATCGTTAGCTTTCTGATTCGACTCTCTTTTACATCCATTTCGTAACCAATTTTCACATAATATACTGAATTGAAGTTGAGAGTGGGGATTATGATTCTACCTGAATTGAGGCCAAAGTGGTCAGAGGTGGCCAAAAAATGGCCTGTAAGTCTCGGCCTGTTTAGGTTTCTTCAAATCCATGACAAATTAAAGTATGCAAAGCACGGATCTAGTCCAGAAATGGTCAGAAGTTTTTTGTGGTGCTAACCTCATCCAATTTGATGATGTTGGCCGGAAAACACATTGGGATACCAGAAACTCATCAAGAAAAATGGAGCCATAAGGATTTTGTTTAAATAGCACAGAGCTAAAGAGAGAGGGATGAGAGAGATAAAGATTGGAGTCGAGAGTGAGTTGGATGGGAAAAGAGAGAGAGAGAGAGAGAGATAGAGACTGGAATCAATAGGTCCAATCTGAGCAGGAAGA
>JAOTRO020000023.1:1536998-1548957 GCA_028566515.2 Pyracantha coccinea | reverse complement strand
AAAATAAAAGCAATTTTGGATTTTTCAAAACCCTAGATTCAAAAAAAAAAAAAAAGGAAAATTCTCGGTTAAATCGCGGCTGTCGCGTTGAGCCAACGACGAGCCATGCCTGGCTGAGTTGCTCCGAGCCGACGCCACGCCGAGCCTGCGGCTTGGGTCAGCGACTAGGATAACGTCATTCTAACGCCAACCTTTCACCAATAGCCATCTGGGCTTGCTGCTCAAACTAGACGAGGCCTAATGACTGAGTCTCTCGGTAATGGGCTTCAAGCTTTCGGTCCGTTCTCAGAAGCCAGCTTCCACTGGGCTTTTCCTTGCCCTCGGCCTGCGCCTCCATCAGGTTTTTTGTGCTGCTAGGCTTATTCTCCCACACCTCGGCCCACCCCCTAGCGAGTATGCTGCTTGTTGGGTTGCCTCTCCATCTGGCCTGCAGCTTGCATGGAAGAGTTGGGCATCTTTGTAACCTGCCCCTGAGCCCAATCTAAGGCCTGCAGCTTTACTGCAGGGCCGTGTACCAGGCAGCCAGCAAGTTCGTGCTGGACTGTGATACTTTTTGATCCACTTTCAATTTTGGCACCCCTGCTTGCTAGCCACTAAAATTTTTTGGTTGCTCAAAAGAGTTGGAAACCATATCAGTTGGACATGAAATCAGCCTTCTTTGCCTGTGGGACTACCTTGCCCATCTGGCAATTCGATCTAGAATACCCATGTAGCTGTAGTCTCACTTTGACGGCTTTTTGGTCATTCTAACCACCATGAGTGCCATGTGTCATGGGCCCAAAAATCATCGTCTCATAATTGCCCCTAACTATGATTCTGAGAGTGCATTCCGTTCGAGGATGGATTGTTACCAACAAACCAGAAGTGAATCATTCTAGAATTACTTTTCTAGAATGCGTATCGAAATGACCTTCAACTTGCTTGTTTGATTCGGAGCTAGCCAAGTTTGGCTAGTCCTGCTTGTCTCTCAAAGATCTGATCTTTAATAGTTCCAAACCATATTGTAAACCTCTGATCAGAGTGTTGAGTGCATAGCTGAAAAGTTGGATGCATGGCGGAATATGCCTATTTTGCTTTATCTTTGAAAGAACTTAGATGCCTTAGGAGATATTTTGATAAGTTTATTTCATTCAAGTCTTTAATCATGTTAGAGTAAAATACTTAGAACTTTTCATCATTTTTCCAAAATATAGTTTTATCCGACAATTTTTTTTCGGAGTTCTGAACCAACTCGGAGTTAATAAGCATCGAAGTCAAATACGAATAAGTTTGCAAGCTTATGTGAGCTTTGGTCCCCTTGATAACATTGCAGAAAAAAATGTTATCTCCTAAACTTAGTGTTTATAAAGATTTCCACTGCGATAATCGCAGTACCATCTTACTCCGACATCGGGTCTAAGTTCTA
The DNA here is from genome assembly GCA_028566515.2 of Pyracantha coccinea. Classification (NCBI taxonomy): domain Eukaryota; kingdom Viridiplantae; phylum Streptophyta; class Magnoliopsida; order Rosales; family Rosaceae; genus Pyracantha; species Pyracantha coccinea. The sequence continues at coordinate 1,547,552 of JAOTRO020000023.1, read as the reverse complement.
TGAAAAACCTCTTACTTCGAAACTTTTTTTGATGTATTGGTTGAATTAAGGATGAGAAAAGTGAAAGATCTTGTCCAGAATTATCTCTAGATCATAATGCCGGTCTAACATGTTTGAATAGCCTTGTTGGCCAGGCGATAATGATTGATAACACTTGCAGAAGATTAATCTAAATGTTGTATGAGAAATTGAGCATGACTTTGATTTTGTTTGTTCATTTCAAGTTGCACCATTTCGGGTATGAAGATTTTAATAACGCAACATGTAACCAAGAAAGGTCTTTCGAATTACATTTCTGTTCCTAGTGAACCCTAAATGAAAAGTTCTTTAGTGACTTGGTTGCTTGCACGTGGGATCAAAAAAACCTTTACGATCATTTTGACATACCCTATATGCATTGGACTTGAGCATTTCTGATTGGTTTACACTTAGCTGGCTTTGCTAAGCTACTTTCGAGAATCACAGTTCCACTAAAATAAAATTTCATTGAGTATTCCTAATGTGGATGCCTTATTTAGTCATGCTTTAGGCATGAGATCAATGTAAGATGTACTTGACTTAGTACGCTGGTCCGGGATATAATTAAATGTACTATGCATTCAGAGTTCAGAGGCACTACTCCGATGATTTTCAGTTTGCCCTTTTCGATTATTCCCTCAAATGGCCACAACTTGGGTTTGAGTAGGTAACCCACAACCCTCAGGTTGTTTAAACTTTTTGGAAGTTGGATGGTACATTGAAAGCTTCCGGACAACGGGGCCATGTCTCAATGTCTGTAGTTTGCCTAACGTAATCACGCTTAATACGACTCGAGTTTCTCAAACTGCTAATTGAAACACCACAGAATAGGCTTTATCACAAGAGACTCATCTAGCACGATTACTTTGAATTTGTTTTAGACTTGCACTTTTGCATAGTTATCAAAACAGTGTGATATTATGGGATATTGGGGTAGTCCCTATATTGCAAAAAGATGATGCGTGAAAAAACAAAGAAAGTCATGTGATGAACAAAACATCCACATTCTTGAAAGCAAAAAATGTGAGTTTAGGGTGAGCATAGCAAGGTTGCACATTCCTTTGCCATTAGTAGCGACGATCTAAAAAAGATCATTCTCAGCTTAGGGCTTTTTGTCCTGAATATGCAGTTCCCGATGTTGGCCCGTGCTAAGTGCTTGAGTCATTACATAGGACATTATTTCTTTGACCAAATTGACTTAGAGTGCGGTCGATTGATCGAATTAGATTTGAATCAGTCCAAGGCATATGAGGTTGGCGCCACACATGATTGGGGCTAACTCAAGTCGAGTGTAGCTCATGCGCGTGGCTTGTTATGATTCCATGCTCCAATCTTTGTTTGAGAATCTTAAAAGCATATTAAATTTTGCATTTAATCATGTATACAATTAAATAATCAAAGGTACTTACCTCTTGGAGCGCTACCATGGGTTATTCCAAGGTTGTTCACCCGGGATGAGCCTTCGAATTGTTTCCCTAGTCGGAGTTCGATCATAAAAAAGTGGACTATGCAAATCCGCGAAAAAAATCTCTGCTTGCGTTGTTTGTAGTAAAACATCAATATTTTCTTCATAAGGAATGAAAGTATAAGCCGTAAAACATTGTGGAAAGTTGACATCAGTAGCTTTCTAACGACATAATTGTCTAATTATGTCTGAAGAATTCCAATTTAGTCCGTAAAGTGGACTGATATCCAAGGAAGAGTGTTGTATATTATATTTATTATGTGATTGTTCACTTCTTGTCAATATGTAATATCTTGATAATTTTAACACCTTTTCATATAAATCCTAAAGCCTATAAATAGGTTAGGGTCGGATCCACTAAGGGGCATGAGGGGTTAGCTGACCTTCCCAATTTTGGCAAACTTCCATGGAAGACCTAAGTGCTGCCCCTTTGATGCTTAGAGTTTCCCTTGAGATATGCCTCCAACTGCTCGATGAACTACCGCAATGAATGGGTAGGGTAGCGATGGTGATCACGTATCTTCTTTGCTACTGATTTACGTCTTTGGACGTAGCAAAACCAAGTCATTTTATTATATCTAAAAAAAAGTCTAGACATAGAGAAAAAAGTAAAAAAGAACTTAAGCTTCTTATCTGGACATATATAAACTCAAATCTTTAAAATCCTAATTTCTACCAAATCCCGACCCAAATTTCAGATCTTTAAAATTTCAATTTTCCTTGTATTCCTTATGAAGTTATTGAAACAGTTTCAAATTCTCTCATCTCTCCTTAATAATGGTAAATTTGGTAAATAATAATAATAATAAAGCTATAATATGACATTTTCAAAATATGAAACCGTATCGTGAACAATGTCACTTATAATGGATAATTGTAGTTTGTAATTTTTTTATTTCATGAATTATGAATGATGGAGTTATGATTTAATTTTTACGGCTATTTATTGTTGAAAAATTACTTGTGAATTTTTACATGCAACCCCCACCAAAACAATTTTGAATCCGCCACTAAAATAGGCTATCTAATAAAAATAATAAAACTACTTAGTACTACAGTTTAGTGGTATTCATCTTCACTGGTAAGTGAGATGACTTATGTTCAATTCTCGCTAAAGACAAATTTGAACCACGTTATTGCTAGCCAATTATGAGATTTAGCCCACTCCCCCACCCCCTCGAGAAAAACTTGTGTGAGGCTTGACTTGCCACTGGACGACGTGGTAAGCTTTAAATATAATATTTACCATATTTTTATGTTTAAAGTTTCCATAATTAATATTACTCTTAATTAATATTCTAATTCATCTAATCTTCTATAATTTTCCTTTCTTTATCTGTCTCCTTTCCTTCTCATGTTGTCCCACTCCTTTTCTTGCATTTCTTCAGAAATACTCTTTATTCTCTTTTTTTTTTCCCTATATTTTATTTCCAACAAGCGGGCTTGATTAATAGCCAATCTTGGTTTCGAAGGTTAACCAATTTGCAATTACATATGGAAACGGATTCGATGTATTCCATAATATCAGTTGAATTCCTAAATTTCCATTATTCACTCCAACTAAAGTTATAAGAAAAAAAAATCCTATTTATTCTGAAAAAAATTTGACAAAGATTAGACTTTTGAAAACTCACGCTTGCTTACGAAGATTAGGACATATAATTTCCTCATTAAAACAATTTACCTTTTTTCTTTTGGTAAAAGAAAACCTAATTTGTTTGCGTGTGTGCACAAAGTTCCCATAAATGTCATATACACTCAGGACCAATGTTATTTTAGCAATTTTTACAATAATAATGTGGAAATGTCTTGGCTATTTTGTTAAATGATCGAATAAACAGTCACAAACGTGTTTGAGTAGGATGAATGGATTATTAATTTATTAGAATTTCCTTCATTTTTCTTTGTGCATAATATTAATACATGAAGCGCTTTGCCAGCAAAGAGTAAAAAAAGGAGGGGATTGTTTTCGACAAGTGGAATGCAGAGAGGTGGCACTTAGAAAGCATTTTCGGGAGTGGCTGCCTGCCTGCCTTAATAGCACAGAGCGATTAATTTGCAGCCCAGAGGCAAAGCCAGCTATCTGTCTTTCTGTTTCTCAAGGTTAAGCTCCCTTGAGAGAGAACGATCAGAGACACACAGGAGAGGATGAAAAGAGATGATATACGGCACGGTGGTGGTGGTCCGCTGGAGATAGAGGCGGAGGATGGGGCAGGGGCAGGGGCACCGCCATCGGACAAGGTGAAGCAAGGGTGGCTGCTGAAGCCAGAAAATAAAGACGATGAGAGGAGTTTTGACGAGAAAAAGAAGAGGACGATGTTTATGTCGATGAGGAAGATTTGTTGTGCAAACTACAGCGTCACAGTAAGGAGTGTGGTGGTGGTTGGCATTTTGGTGGCCTTAATCACTCTCATAGTAAAGCTTGCCCAACGGAGCCACCATCATGTCCACCCGTCTGCGCCTGACAACTACACCACGGCCCTTCACCAAGCCCTCTTCTTTTTCAATGCCCAACGATGTAGGTATCAATATCAGCCATCTTATTACACTCCAATTCTCCAATGTAATTTTTATTTATTTGATTTCATTTCTCCCCTCTGAATACTGTATAATCTCTCACGCATTATTTTGCCCAAAAGAAAGGATAGAACTAATTGATTAATTAGGTCCAGTTTCAAGGAGACTCCAAATCTAATAGTGAGCAATAGCACGTTTCCTATATGATTTCCTGCCACTTAGACCAAAAAAACGTTGGGTGTGACTGTCATATAGTCACGTATTTACAAACACGCCCAAGAAATATCTGTTTGGACAGTCATCACCTTTCAATTTGCAGACGAAAATCCTCCATACATTGTCATCTCACCCTCATCAACATGTTACATATGAAAAGGAAAATAAATTGATGAGTTGATGACTGTTTAATCAAAACCTTCCCAGGGAAACATGTATTACGTAAACAATCGATCTAACCTGAACGTTTCTTTTTGTGCAGCTGGAAAACTACCAAAGTACAACAATGTTTCATGGAGAGGTGATTCCTGCTTGAGCGATGGCAACTCTAACACCAAAAATCTGATTGGTGGATATTATGACGGTGGAGACGCCAACAAGTTCAGCTTCCCTGCATCTTTTACCATTACTATGTTGAGTTGGAGCGTGATCGAATACAGTGCAAAATATGCGGCACTAGGAGAACTAGACCATGTGAAGGGCATCATCAAGTGGGGTACAGATTACCTTCTCAATACCTTCAATTCCTCTGCAGCTGATTCCATTTTCAATGTGGTTGCAGATGTTAGAGGGGGTGATGACTCTGACTCCTCCGGTGGTGGTGATCAGGAGAAAACTCGCAACTGTTGGATACGTCCTGAGGACATTGACCATCCAAGAACCGGACAAGAGTGTTATAACTGCCCGGCCCTTGCCGCAGAAATGGCTTCTGCTTTAGCTTCTGCATCCATTGTTTTCAAAGACAATACAAATTACTCTAAGAAACTTGTTCATGGTGCTGATTTACTCTTCAAATTTGCTAACAAAGGGCAAGGTGCAAAGTATACGGGTAGTGCGGACGCGTCTTCCCCCATCTACAATTCCACTGGTTTTTGGGATGAATTTCTGTGGGGTGGATCTTGGTTGTATCTTGCAACGGGGAACTTATCCTATCTCCAACTTGTCACTAACCCTGACTTGGGTGCTCATGGAAAAGTTTTGTGGACTGACCCTGAGAATAGGGTACTTAGCTGGGACAACAAGCATGCTGGTGCTTTTTTGCTTCTAAGCCGGCTGAGATTGTTCTTGAATTACGGGTACCCTTATGAAGAGATGTTGAGGACATTCCACAATCAGATTGATAAAACAATGTGCTCCTACCTTCCTGTATTCACAAGCTTCAACAGAACAAAGGGAGGGCTGATTCAGTTGAACAATGGAGGGCCAAGGCCTCTTCAGTATGTAGTCTATGCAGCCTTTTTAGCTCAGTTATACAGCGACTATGTTGACGCTACTTCTGCACCTGGATGGCATTGCGGATCCAATTTCTACCCTACTGAAGAACTGCGCAGGTTTGCCAGGACCCAAATTGATTACATTATTGGCAAAAATCCTCGGGGGATAAGCTACATTGTCGGCTTTGGTGAACGTTTTCCACAGCAGGTCCACCATAGAGGAGCATCCATTCCCAAAAATACGATCAAGTATGGTTGTAAAGGGGGATTGAAATGGAGAGACAGTAAGAAACCGAATCCAAATATAATTGTTGGGGCCATGGTTGCTGGTCCTGATGAGCACGACAATTTCCAGGATGTCCGTTCCAATTATAACTACACAGAGCCGACCCTTGCAGGAAATGCAGGTCTGGTTGCTGCACTTGTGGCACTGGCCACTGGAAACCCTGGTGGTGTTGACAAAAACTCTATGTTTTATGCAGTTCCTCCCTTGCCTTCGCCCCCACCACCTCCTCCATCACCTTGGATACCCTGAGATGTTTTAGGAGCAGTTTTCTCTTGTGATTTCATCGGCTATTTTTCCTGTCAATTTTATATTTTAAATAATAAAAGTGAAATTGGCACGTGCGTTTATTCAATCTAATATGACGAGCTTACGTTATTCTCATCAAGTTCTATCTTCCGATATAAACTCAACTTAAAGTACAAAAATATGAGTTAATCTTCCTGCCAAGTTATCTTAGATTGAGACACCCTGCAGCATCCGAAAGCTGTCCAAGTTTTTTGGCAGCAGAAGCCAAAGTCTGATCACTTTTACAGAATGCAAACCTAATGTATCTCTCCCGATAGCAGTAACCTTCCTGAGATAATTTCTCCAGTGATAAATCTGCATGAAAAAATCCACATCCTGGCACAGCCACTATCCCCGCTTGCTGTATTAACATTTTGACATAATCTACCTGTGGAAGCATGAATTTCATCATTTTTATCACTAAAACAAGTTATGAAACCTTACATTTGCTACGCATATAAGAAACAGACTGTCAATTGCAGCCTAATTAAGAGGGGACAAAAATGCATATAATTCCGAAAAATATATTAGAGCTCGTGCAAAATGTTGAAAACTAAGACCAATAAAGTAAAGGGAGGTAAACATACATCAGAAAGTTGGCAATTTTCAGGTAGTTCAGCAAATAAAAAGAGTGCACCCTGAGGCTTGAATTGAATCTTAAACCCGATCCTGGCAAGCAAATTGACAATGTAGTCTCGCCTTGATTCATAATCCTGAGCATATATAAAAGAGATATCACCAATGATGAATTAGTCATCACCAGTTGCACCACATAGACAAACAAAGCTATTATCTGGGCTATTTGGACATTACACTTCTCAAGGATTCAAAGTATTCGGGGGGGCTTCCCAACGCAATTAAGGCAGCTTCTTGGAAAGGTGCTGGAGCAGAATCTGTAAGTTTAGCATGAATGTTTCTGATTGCAGAGGCAATGAAAGCTGGAGCTATTGCCCATCCAACCCTCCAACCTGATCGATAGACATGATTCCAACAACGAAACCATGAAATCTTAGTAATTTTGAAGCACAAATGAACAATCAGCACTATATTACAAATTGAATCAAAGCTCTTTTGGGAAAGATGCATGTAAGCTATGACCTGTTACACTGAACGTTTTAGATAAGGAAGATGTAATAATAGTCCGCTCTTTCATCCCTGGAAGTGAGGCAAGGGATATATGCTTTGCATTGTTGAAGGTTATATGCTCATATACCTGCAGATAACATTCAAAGAAAAAAAAATCCGAAATTTATTTCAACAATTAGACAAGCAGTTGACATTTCAGTTTTTAGCAGTTTAATTCAGGAAAAGAAAAGTTTATATTCACTTCTAACAAAAGAAACAAGTACAAACTAAGGAGCAATAGCAAATATCTGATTGGATTTGATTAATATTTAAAGCAGTTTAGTTTGGCTAACTCTTCTAATTAGTATAAGGGAAAGAATATCATACTTCATCTGTTATAACTAGGCAATTCCTGGTGCGACATTCTTCAGCAATAATCTCAAGTTCATCTTTAGTGAAAACTTTGCCGGTTGGATTGTGAGGACTGCAAAATTTACATCAGTACATATCTAAACCATAATATGATAACATGAGAAATACGATATCTTTTCTTGCAAGATACAGAGTTCCACAGTATTCTCCAATTACTGCAGGGACACATTAGCCATTTTGAAATTCTTGATATAACTTGAGTTTAGCTAGGGACCATTCGTCTGGATATTTCCAGCATTCGAATAATAATTTTCAATAAAAGAGTCCATAAATTATAGTATTGTTTTCGTATTCAATTGATCAAACAAAGGAAGTAAACCTCTATTCTATAATCAATAGAGACAATAGTCCTGAGTTTGCCATTACCTGTTGAGCACGAGAGCTTTTGTTCTCTCATTAAAAGCGTTGATGAGTCTGTTAGGGTCCAAGGTCCAGTGAGGTGGGTCAAGAGGCACATATACCTGTGACATCCATTGAAATGAACAAAATAAGGAGAAAATCTGCCTATCCTAATTAACAATCGACATTCATTCATTCGACAAGCAATGGCAGCAGCTCTAATCTCAATTCATATAATGACAAAGTGATGATCAAGTAGCTACACTTAGAGAGTGATATCATTTACATAGCAGAGTACTGCAGGGTGGTAATATTGATTTACTAAGAAGAAAGAATCAGAGAGAGAGAGAGAGAGAGGCTTACTGAGACTCCCCCAGCCATCTTAATACATCCTTCATATGTTTCATAGCAAGGGTCAAACAGAATAACTTCATCACCCTTGTCTATTACTGCGAGTCCAAAAAATAAGGAGAACAAAACATTAATTCTTTATATACACACAAGCACTCAAGCGTTATCCAGCTAGTAACTCATGTATAAATACTTGCAAAGGCAGCCGCTGCAAAGGCCTCAGATTGGCCGCAGCAAATAGCTATATCAGTAAGAGGGTTGACATCCAATCCATGCATCTGCTTCATTATGTTTGCCAGGTGGTCACATATTCCTTGCACATGCCTAATTATATGTTAACAATAAATCATCATTCATCTATCAAATCTATCTAAAACTTGTTAAGCTAGCTGCAGTCGTGGGTGTAGCAGTGAGCTAGGAGGGAGTGTACCTGTACTGATTGAAGTCGCAATGAATGGCAGAGATGGCAGCGTGTTTGATATGGGAAGGTGCAGGGAAGTCTGGGAAACCTTCGGCGAGGTTGATGGCGTTGCACCTCTGGGCGAGATGGGACAGTTCCTGAATCGGTGACGGTGCAAAACTCTTTGCCACGATGGATAACTTGTTCTCCATTTCAATTCCAGTTTCAATTGCTGCTGCTTTTCTTTCTACTAGTTATGTTTCTCGCCTAATGCCTGCCCTAATGCCTGCCTAGCCTTCGCTTAACGCTATCCATCCATGGCCAGGAGTACTATGAAAATCAGCATCAGTTCTCGGGGTAATCCCTCTGAAAGTACAAACTAGTATGTAAATGGTGTACGTCATAATAAGTGAATTGACATCACACAAGTACATAGGGAAAATCATTTTCCACTTTATACCCTCCCCTATCCAAAACCTTATTTATTTATTTGTATTTGAATACTTACTTGTATTCCTTAATAAAAATAAGCTTATTAATATATTGTTTGCACATACGTCACCAATCCCGAATTATCGAGTATCAGTCAACTCAAAATATTCGAAGACCTACTAAAGGGTTTGTGCTGAGACGTCCCGAAGCACATGAGTTCCTTTCCAATCAAGAGACCAATCACAACGTAACACATGTCAACACCAGAATAAAGCTTATAAAGTCCCGCATAGACCGTGGACGAAAACATGGGAATCTCCTCAACTATAAAATCATTCTCCCACAATTATTCCTTGGTGATCCTATTCTACTTAATCTATTCTTAGAACTCGCAAATAATGATTATGCTTAAACCTTTGTGTCATGTAAACTCTACGTGGAACCTAAAATAATCACAAAAATTCTAAAGGCGACACATGGACTTTTTCTCAAGATTGCCCTCAATAAATGGGCAGGCTTCTTAGATACTCCCATGCGCAACTCACACTCCTGAAGGTCCCAGCAGCTGAATATGACTGCCCACAGCTCACCTACCCTTGGCAAGGAATTAAAGATAAGGATTAATTACCCAAATCCTATCTTTAATACATTCCCAATTGAAGATTGACTCCAATCAAGGTGTTGAATGTTTTGCAGGTGCATTTTCATCAAGACTGAAGATGGCATAAATTTACATCGACAAGTACTGTCAAATGTGTGCTTTTAATAGGTGAACCAATGCATGAGTGGGAAAAATGGCGACAAAAAGAACATGAGTGAGAGTATGTGTTGTGAGCCTAGGGACCCTCTTAAACACTTGCCACCAAAATGACTTCATAAGACTTAATGTTAAGACAAGGTAGATATAGGGTTTGTTGATAAGACAAGATAGATAGAGGCTCTTAATAATTTGATTTGCACACTTGCATGGTAATAATGGCACCTTGGGTGCCGCTACTCATTACTATCATAAATTGATGTTTTTTTTTCAATTATGGCTACTATTTTAGGGTTTTTGATAGTTTTTTGAAAAATGAAAAATAGAAAGGCCATATAATTAGGAAGAAAAAAGTACATGAGAAAAGTAAAGGAAAAGAAAAGGCTGTTGAAATTTAAACACTACTATTACAAAAAAATTAAACGAAAATAAACAAATTTACTCTACTTATCTTTACCACATAATGTATCATAAAATATATTTAGTTCCTGATGACATCTGCAGGAATTACATCTATTGATTTTTCATAGTCAAATAAATCTCAATGCGATCGGACCATGAAAGGGTCCTGTGGACTTCCACAATCGCTGCATGCTTTCACGGCAACATTGTCATCATGAAATTTTAGAATTTTAGCTATTACTTCCCTATACACTCAAAGACCCAACAAACACCGCTAAACCATCTTTCTACATTCTATTACACTTAATTGTCCTGATTTGTGACGATTGAGAGAATATAGAAGCTTGAGGCCTTCATACTTCGATCCCTTCCCCC
>JAOTRO020000023.1:1518995-1531335 GCA_028566515.2 Pyracantha coccinea | reverse complement strand
TGTGAAGCATAGTGTGCAGCATCAGTTTTATATAAACATTAAATTGTAACTTAATACGTGTGCAGCATCACTGTGCATCATCAGTTTTATATAATCATTAATTTTTAACGTAATACTTGTGCAGTATCAACTCATAGAATCTTAATCAGTTGGCATAAGTTTTTGGGGTGGGGCTTTTCGACTTAATACTTGTGCAACATCAATTTTATTTAATCGACATAACACTTGTGCAACATTAGTTTGTATAAATATTTATTCAAAGGACTATGGATTTGAAAATTATGCAGCATCAGTTTTATTTAATCAACATAATACTTGTGCAACATTAGTTTATATAAATATTTAATTAAAGGACTATGGATTAGAAAATTGTGCAGCATCAGTTATTTTATTTGCATATATTTGTGCAATATCAGTTTTATTATGCAGATAAGTGTGCATCATCAGTGTGCAGCATCCTTGACACACCCCGAACCAGAAAGTCACTTAAGACTCCGAATCGAGCTATGCTGGCCGACACCTGGAAGGTGACGAAGCCATAGAGTGTGGAAGAAGTGGATAAATTTAAACCTAATGCTGCATAAGTATCAGAGTGCTCGGTGAGCGGGTATGAACCCATTTCATGCGCGACATCAGAGTATAAGAAAAATGCAGTAGTTGGGCAAAAACCATACCCTCAGGAGTAGCCACCAAACCAAGATTCGCCAAAAATCCTCGTCGATACAAACGTTCGAACACTAGAACCTGGAGGGGCGCAAAATAAAAGTATGAGTGGGCAAAAATAAAGTTTTTTAAAAAAACATTTCAAAAAAATTTTCATATCCCCTCGTTGTAAAACATGTAAAGTTCCCAGAAAATAATATACATATAGTATATCTTAAATCGACTCCAAAATCTCAATTTCAAAACTATATTCAAAAGACTAAATCTCAAGATCATATTTGAAATCCCATTTCTCGAAATCATATTCAAAACCCAAATCTCAAAATCATCATTAGAATAATTTCTCAAAATCACAGTCAGGAACTCATCTCAAAAACCATATTTGGAATCTCAGAATCAGGTCACATCAAATATCTCAAAGTATGCCATGCCAGAATATCCAATCAAACAATATAAATATGAGGCAGGTGAGATAAATCAAATCATACTATGCCGGAAATATCAATACGTCAGCCGGAGTCACCTAAAGTGACTTGTACGGCTGAATCTATAGCTCCTCAACCACTATCTTGCACAAGAGTCGGAACCACCTATAGTGGTATGTACGAAAGGCTGGGTGTATATGAATACGCTCAGTGCTACGATCACGTGAAGGCTAGGCGACGCATCGCCAGTCACCTACGAGTTGGAACCACCTAATGTGATCTGTATGACAGGCTGGCACCTGCCTTAGATCCAAGGTAAGCGTATGGTGCGGGAGGTGAACGATCACGTGAAGGCTGGGCCTACTCTGGTGGAGCACAAACACCGGGGGTGCAGAAATATGAGCTATATATCAATCTCACCATCATCACAATCATCACTAACCAATATATCTCAATCTCACCATCATCACAATCATCACTAACCCATATATTTAATTTCTTTTTTTGCCCATATTTTCAAATTTTTATTTGTTCCCTTACTTTTTAAAATCTTTTATTTGTACACATAATTTAAATTTTGATATGTACCCTAACTCAGGTCGGGGTAAATTTTTTGACATTGAGAACTATATATATGGGTGAGATTTTTTTTATAACCCACAAATTGTGGGTTTTAAATAATATTCCATATTTCCAATAAAATAATAAAGAAAAAAAAAGAAGATATCCCATAAACCGGAGAGTTCTGAATTTCATAATTTGTTTAGAAATATATACATTAATATTAATATGTTGAAGTGTATAAACTACAAAGTCAAAAGACTTTGATAAAAAAAATGTAAAACTAGAAAAGTTTCAGTCAAAGAATAATGATGGTTAAAGACCGTATCTAAGTCTTCATTAAATAAATAAAAATCATTTTTTAATGCGGTTCAAATTTCAGAACATGATCACACGTTTGAACAATTATTTTGTGACATCCATGCAGATATAATCATAGTCGAAAAATAACCATAATTGTTTACTTAATTACGTTGAACAGTCACATCAACATTATAATTGAACATATCACATAATTTCCATTGAATTACATTTAGTACCTCAAATTTGACCTCATATTGCATTTCAATTCATCTAGTTTCAGTTTTAATACCCTTAAGTTTCGAACTTATGTTTATATCCGTCCGTCAAGAAATCGGTTTAACTATCAAATGTGGATCCCATTTTTTGTTTATCACTATTTGATCTTGCTAATCAAAATTTCAAAAGTTCATTGATCAGTCATTTAATATTACGGTCTGGTGATATTCTTCTTCACTTGGAAGTTAGAGGTTCTTAAGTTTGAATATCATGGATGACGAATTTGATACAAAATTAAGTTGCCCATTGCGTGGCTTAACCGAACTTCCATCCCCCCATAATGTAAACATATATCAATGTACTCAAAACAAATTCATTGATCAAAATTGGAATGAGAAAATTCTTAAGGACCAAAGAGAAAAACATAAGAAGTTTTGGGATCAAACTTGTAATTAGCCCAAAACAAATAAACCCAATAAATTATCTTATTATATGTGATGTGCAGTAGGAAAGTTGAAGTTAGTGGTGGGGTCACTGGTTTCATCCAACGGCTCTCTTCGCATCAAACGGCTCCATATTTCAAATGGGCGATCGCCCGCCTGGTACTATTTCAAATCGCGATATCACATGATTTGGGTATCCAAGGAAGCTGCAATATCATATTTTGGGTGTCAAAATTCTAGTGTCCTTTTTTACCCTTCTGCAAATAGGCTAACACCAAAAAGAAAAATAATTACGATTTTTTTTTTACAAATGATAGTATTAGTGGGTTAAACATTAAATATTAGGATGAGGGAGATTGGTGGGGATCAAATGTGCACCAGATGCATAATCATTATTATTTTCTGTCATTGCAGTAAAATGTCATCTGCTAAAACTTGAATTTTTTGTAAACTATGAAAATATCGTACAAATTCTCAACTAAATCCTTGACATCCCTAAGTTCTCAACTAAATACAAATTCTACAATAATTCGGAGAACCCTACAATCTTCTTTTTTGGGCTTTTAAAGTTTTTATTTATTTTTATGATGATGCAATATTTTGATTGATAATTACAATTTTTTAGGTTTTAAGTTACGTATTAAAGATCGTTTCGGTCATCTGCATGTTACACGATAAATAAACGAATCACATTTTTCAAAATTATTACAATGCTAAGTAAAAGACTAAAATGTGGTTTGATTAAGTTGTTTTAAAGAAAATGTAAAATTAATATATAACCTAAAAATGAAAAAATTTATTATTTTGTGAGAGAGGTAAAACAGGAAATAGGGAAGTAGAGAGTGAGAGGACATCAGTCGCTTTGACGAGTAGGAAAACATGATCATTTCAAATTCTCTCTCTCTCTCTCTCTCTCTCTCTCTCTCTCTCTCTCTCAGTTAAACAAATTTATAAATTTATAATTCGTTTAATTGAAATCAAATCCACAACGGCTAACGAGTCAGAGAGACAAAACATTCACTTTTCAAAATCCGTCTCGGGCGAAGGACCGCCACCATCTCTTCCCCTCTTCTTCTTCTTGCACTATAACCTTCAAAATCCTTCAAAATCTGTATCTGACCGTCAATGATATCGCTCGATATTCGCTGTCCTTTTCTGTAATTGGATTACCCACTTCAGGTTTTCCATCTCGAAATCAAATTCATCAATTTCTGCGAGTTTTTCTGTAATGGGTACTTGTTTTAGCAAGAAGAACACCTCTTGTTCTCCTGCTCCGCCGCCTCCTCCTCCATCTGCTCCGCCTGCTACCGGTTACGGTTACGGTTATGGGGTGGTTGATTCAAGCATCAAGAGCAAGCCCATATCGGAAACTGAAGCAGGGGAGCTTAAAACGAAGGTGAAGAAGCAGCCAGGAGCAAAGCAAGTACAAATTGCCCAGCAAGAAGGAGACAATCAAGATCAAGAACCCCAAGTCCAAGTGAAGAAGGAGGTATTCGTCATCAAACACCGAAAGAGCCACGACGAAAGAGGGGACAGAGATTGCAAGGAAACCCCACTTCCCCAAAACCAAATCCAACCGAATTCGCCGCGACAACCGCCGTCTGATGCGGCGGTTGTTTTTGCTGCTGCCGCTGCTTCTCCTCCGCAGATTGCTGCTGACACCAAGACCGGTGCTTGCAGTGAATCCGCGGATGACGTTGACAAGGTTGGGAAGCGTGTGAGGATGTTGAGCTGCAACAAGGAGGAATTGGACGCCATTCTCATACAGTGTGGAAGGCTCAGCCGCAGCAATTCTTCAGAGTCTGCGAATAGAACCCGAAAGTACTCTGGTTCGAAGAGGAGCTATGATTTCGATGCGAGCGATGTTCATGCCAATGTCAATGATATATGTAATGGTGCTGATGCTGATGGTGAGGGTGATAGGGTTTCAGAAGAGAAAACTCACCGCCAATCTTTGAGGTCAAGGCCTTCTTCTCCTTCTTCTCAAGGGAGGAGGAGGAGGAGGACACCCAGCAGAGAAAGAAATCAGCAGCAGCAGCAGCGATCGAGCAGCAGGGAGAGACGAACTAGTCTTTCACCGGGCAAACGCTCATCTTCTAATGCTAATTCTGGTGCAACAACAACTGCCAATGCGAATCCTAGGCCAGGAAAGATGGTTTCGGTCCCTGCAGCTGCCATTAGCAATGGGGAATCTGCAACTACCATCAAGCGAATTTCAGTGAAGAGAAACGTTGGATCCCCCCGTGCTCAGTCCCCAGCTAGATTGAATGGTAGAGGTCACAATGACGGTCAGCAGCAGCCTTCTCTAAGCCGGAGCTCCTCAAGAAAAGCGGAGCAATCCCCCCACAGAAGGAACCCATTGGCTGAGATCGATCCTAACTCCCTTGCCCACCCACAAGCGAATAACAACAACCGAAACAAAAGAGAAATCCAGGCTGAAGAGGAGATTGTTGTCAAGGAACCCACCAATCTTTCAAATCAGGTTATCTTCTTGTCATTTCCTCAATATTTATTCCCAAGTTTGAACTTTTGAATACCCTCTCCGTAATTTAAATTAGATTGAATGGAATATTGCTTGAATTTATTAACCTCTACGATTATTATTATTCTCTCTGAGAGGAAGACTATGCTATTAGTTACCCTAAAAGTTTGCACTTTTAAGCCGAAAACCAAATTGTACAATGAACTTGTTCTTCTGAAGTTTAGCTTGATTAATCATCTTGCAGAAACCGACTCTTGAAATCAACAATAACAGAATTGTTGCCCAAGGTATCAACTCCATAACCAGCAATAGTACAATGGACAACAAGAACAAGGTTCTAGTGGAGGAGGCCAAGGGACAACCACAAGGGAAACCCCAAACATTAACAAGAAGCAGGTCCTCTAGGCGATCCAGAGACCTAGACATTGATCTTGAAACCAACACCCCTTTGAATCCTGGGCAGTCTTTGTATACTTCACTATTGCTCCAAGACATACAGAATTTCCACCAGCAGAACACGCCGAGTGCAGTATCACTCCCTTCATGTGTATCCAAGGCCTGCTCCATTGTAGAAGCAGTTGCCGACCTCAACTCTGCTACGAAAAGCACTCAAACAGATCAAATAAACAAAAAATTTGCTTCTGGCTATAATGCTTCACTTGCTGGGAAGAGCATAGGCTGTCTAGCAGATGAGCAAAAAGATCCTTTTGTGGAGTCTGAGGTAGTTGCCAATGATGATCTGATGGAGCCAAGCTTCCACAAGTATGTGACTCTGAGAAGGGGTTCTGGTGCATTGGAAGATATGGAGGACCAAGAGTCTTATGGCAGCAACAGCTTTCTCAGTGGTAGTTCTCGCTCGCAAGAACATAATTGGGGCTTCTCTTCTTCTTCGTGGGAACCCAATTCAGCCGACTCCACTGATTGCTGGACTTCAAAATCCAACACCAAAGAGGAGGATCACAAAACTCCACTGAGTATTGGTATGGATGAAGCTGCAAGAAGGAGATTGAATAGGCACCAGCGCAGCAGTGGAATTGGGCATGGAAGTCTCGCTGCCATCAAAGCCAAAGGGCTTCCCACACTTCCAGGTGTTGCAGCTGCAGCATCAATGTAGAATTGTAGATGTAGTTAAGCGTTTTTACTAATTCAATCCGATTTGTACCTTTCGATTTCAGCAACTCTCCCTCTAGTGTAGACTACATTTGTGTTGGTAGTTGCATCTTGCAACATTTTCTATTTGAAGCGCTGATTAAATTCTTCTTCTTCTTCTTTTTTTTCCGTAAATGCTTCTGTTAAATTGTCACACTATAGTTCATAACTCGAGCAGTCACACGAGTCTTCACTCTTAGCTATTAGACATTAGGCAATGAAGCTTGAGATTGGGAGCTATGTATACTGAGTGTTCACGATACAACTGATTGCAACTCTCTTCAGCAATCATCTCATAGTCTATGTTGTATGAGACATAATGGTCGTATCCTACAGCTGCTTTGATATTCAAATTTAGCTTGTTTGGCAACTTTAAGATGGGTGTTCAGAAAGTACGATTCTATAGCTGCTTTGACGTTCAAATTTGTATGGTTTGCATGTTTGAGTTTGATTTAGGGTTTCGATGCTTCATTTCTGTCTTCTCGTTTCTCCGCTATTTACTTCAGTTTTGAATGTGATTAGTGTTTCTAATTTTGATTGTTCATATTTAGAACGGATACGTTGCTTTTCTGACTAATCCTAATGAATGCGAGAAATGTAGGAAGTATTTTTTAGGCAGATGCACAGCAGAAAATCCCTTGTTATTCAGTTAATACTAAGGAAAGAAACTCAGATTTTCCTAAGCTTGCAGCCACTCTCTGGTATGGATGGGAAGCAAGTTTATCAAGAATTGGTCACCAAATTTAGTGAAGCGTTTCGATTTTCAAACGAGGCAAGTCAACTAATGTTTATGAACGAGGCAAGTCATTTCGATTTTCGATTTTCAAATGATATCATACAAGGTACTGATGCAGAAAGTAGAATGAAATGCTGCTTACTTAGCAGCAGATGTATGAGGCAAGCTTCTCTTCTCATACACATGACCTTTACTATTATCTGTATATATCAATTGCTATACAGCATCTAAAGCTGAATGAGCTCAGAGTGTCAATTAACAGACAATTGACTTTATTTGCAATGAAGCTTTAATTAAAGATTTCCATATATTCACGTGAACATATTGAGAGTTATGTGCGATGACACAACTTGCATTTCTTCAGGATGATCCCGTTATATAGTCTGGAGACCCCTGAAAGAAAAATATTGGAGATGGGTCATATTGTTTGGGGGAGAAGTTTTGGGTGTCCAAAGAAGTTAAAGGAGGGGAATTTTATGATTTAGTAATAATACTTATATGTATTTAATGCAATTACTATTTCACAGTCATATGAATTTTACAGGAAGATTAGTAATTTGTTTTGGGTGTTGTTGAGAGAATTTTAAACTTTTGTAGTTTTGACCTTTTTTTCGCTTTTTGCGGATCTAATAAATTGTTGGGCTTTGATCTTTCTTGGATCATCGGCTCAACTTTCAGGCTTTGAGGGTTGGGCCTGTTCAATTTAGATTTTCTAGTGGTATTTGTTGAAAAATAACCCCTTTTTGTTCTCAACAATTTCTCTTGGGAAAGGGCAACTAGCTTTTCAGTTAATTACTTTCCAAGGAAAGTTATTCCAAAAGTGGTGTGATGCTCACCACCATATTGGGTACCGTTAGATTAGTTTAAATTTGAGATTTTTGTCTTAGATCAACTAAATCAAGATGAATACTAAATGGTAGCGGTAGGAAATTCTTTGACATTGAATCGAGGAATTCAACAATGACAGGTAATCTAACGTTAACCAATAAGGTGGTGAATATCACCCCAACTTTAGGGAGTGAGCAAAAATGCACTCGATAAAAAGAGTGCTCTTAGTCTCATGACCAATACAAAGTAGAGATGCCGACAAGCGGATTAGGTTCGGATATGTCATTCCTTTAACTGAACCCTTTTTTTTTTTTTTGCAAACCTAAAACTGTAGAATCCTCTAACGGGAATTTCCCGTAACCAAACAAGTCGTGTAATGGATTCCCTATTGGATAAGAGTTTTCCCTATTATAATATTCCTTTCTTATGAAAACTAAGCAAATGGTTGTTGGTGTATCAGATTGTACGACAAAATGAATAGGATTTTCCTCCCAGATTCCATCATTAATTGAAAGTTTTGAACTTTTTAGAATAAAGTTGTTGCGGAAAGTTTGCACGCTCAAGACCATTGAAGCCTCCAAGAATCTCTCAATTGATAGATTTGATGGAGAAAAAAAATATAAACATAGAAAAAATATTTATATATTTTATTAAAGAATGAAAACGAATCGGTTATAGGTACAAATTTGAGGATGATACTCCAATAACCATAATTGAACTTGAAACTAGATAGTTTATCAGACGGTTACCCATAACAAAAAAGAACTTGAAATTTGATCTCCGAAATTGAACAGTTCGTGTCGATTACATGCATGGATTGAATTTGACAAGTTAAATTTTCATCTCAAATACAAAGCCTCAGAAATGGTCCAAAGTGAAGTCCACTCTGATTCTGTTTGCCACGATATCGATCCGTTATAAAAAAAAAACGTGGAAGGCAAAATCAGCAAAGAGAGCAAGTGATGAAAGTCCAATCATACAAACAAACGAATAAAAACCATTAACTGTGAATGACATGAATGGTATCCACACCAGTCCACCATAACTACATAGCTCGAATATAAAGTAAAATCCACAGCATACACAATGATGATGATGCACCACAGCACCAGTACTTTTTCAAAAGCAAATCCCACAAAATCACTCGCTTTCAACTTAAAATTGATGCATGCATGCTGGAGAATTAATCAGATATTGAAGCTCATCATTTTGTTCACAAAGTTATCACCCGAGTGGAGGTCTGTTTTCAGCAATTCATGGAATCAAACGCATTTTAACTCCATGGCGGATATAGGCCAGTCAAAAAGTAATTAGCACAAGAGTACTCAAACCATAGTACTCGAGCAACAAAGTATTTAAAAAAATTGTAATTTACAGAATTTGATACAATATTTACATGTATTTAACATAATTATCATCGGACAACCAATTATAATTCATGTGAATATGTGGATTTAATACAATCATCATTCGATTGTCAAGATGATAAATGTATTAAATGCATGTAAGTATTGGAACCAAATCTATTATTTACACTCTAAAAATATTACTCTGCATTATTTTTTAGTGAAAACAAAAAAACAAAAAAACAAAGGTACATGATGAGTGTTAATAACAAAAACTCATAAAGTTTTAGTTTTCCTTGATCCCATAAAGTCGTCGGAAAAAATGCTGAGAAAACCACATAAACTTAGGAAGAAGATGAAGAGTAAAAAACTACTCTTTACGTTTATATAGCCCCGATCACTTGATCACAGCCGTCAGGAAAACACCGCCAAATCGGCCATATGCAAGACTTTGCAACATTTATATTTTATAGTCCATACAAAGACCTCATACATTAGAATCAACCAAAATATAACACTTTCCCCCTCAAAAGCAAAACATAACTGGTTACAGCTTTACATTTACTACTTTCTATGTGTTTGTATTTGATAATATGAGGAGTGTGTATGCAATTTACATGGAAGTCCCTTAGTCGTAGGTGCCTTTGTACGAAGAATGGGAGGGTTGAAGAGTGAGGTCAGCTCGGCTTAGTCAAGCCGAGACGGATGATGGAATGCTCTCATCCTACTTTTGGCTAATCAACCAAGTGAATGAGGTCAGCTCAGCTCGAGTCCTTCAGCGATGACTATAGCTTAATTGAACCGACCTATGAGCTTTTCTCTTCTCATTGTCTGGCTATTTAACCAAGAGAATGAGGTCAACTTGTCCGCAATTTAGTAACAAAGTTTAATAATATTTCTCTTTACTTGTAAGTGAAAGGTATTTGGTTTTGATTCTTCTCATCAAATGTAAATTTGAACCATATCCCATTGTGAGCCTAAGCCTACTCCCTCTCTTTTAGTGAAGATAATATGATTTGTTAAAAAAAAAAAAATACTTGTCTTACCAATGGCGTGAAGCTTCTAATTCTCAGGCCGAGCTGATGTGGTGCACAAGGCCCCTCATGTTTAGGTTGAAGATTCCTTGTTGATGCATTTAGCTCGTAAAAATGATTGGTAATATCAGTTATAAAGAAGAGTAATGCTACATTTATCATCTACTTGTATCACATTTTGTTTCATCCCTCTAATAGAGGTAGGGCCAACAACGCATGTGGGTCTCATCTCTAATAGAGAGGTGATACAAATAATAATACAAGTAGATGATAAGAATAGTTTTTTTTGTACAAAGAAAGTGAAGTTTGATAATTTGTCCTCCAATGTAGAGGTTATCTCTTAATGTACCAAAAGTAATTATGTTGGTCACTACTTCTTAATCCTGATGCAGCATTATAATTCTAATCAGTACGTATTATTGACGAGTTTTGTAATAAAGACAACCATAACCATAGACAATGACTTGATTTGTAATACGGTACACTACCACGTTTAACATTTAGCATGACGAACATAAATTGGTCGTGCAAAACTTAATAGCGTCGCACACTCGTATGCGGGACGAAAACTTCATCGCACAGAATCCGTCACGCAAAGATCGTGAAGAAAGACTATGCGCAACGAACAAAAGCGTTGGTCGCGGAAAATAAAGCACGACAGTTCCTCATTCGTCACACCAAATTTTTAGGAGCGAACATGTTCGTCGCACAAAATGCCAGGATACAAACATGGGACGACTAATATTCGTCTCTAAAAACTTTGTGCGACGACATGTTGTTCTTGCGCAACGAAAGTTAGTTATCGCAAAAAAAGTATGCAAGACAAAGCTATTCGTCACGCAAATTTATTTTTAATTATATTTTTTGTTATGGGTTTAATTTTGTAATAAAATAATAAACTTAAATTGAAATAAAAAATGTAATGAAGAGAAAAATAATTTATTTAAAATAAAAATAAAATGTATGTTCAAGGAAAAAGTTAAGTAAGGGACTAAACAACTAAGAAAAAAAGGTGGAATAATCTACGGGATCGTCGTTCGCATACGGCTGCAAAGATTGGGGCAAGAAGGGCTCGAGGTTGAGGACATGCTCAAAGGTTGAAGGGGTGGAGTTTTGGGCATGCTCGGGTTGGAGTGGCTCGGACGTCAACTGGGGATGAATGTCGGGGAGACGAATGCTGAACTGACTGAGGGCCTGTACAATCAGTGACATCTGGCTCTATATGAGGCGAGCTCAGTCCTAAGGTCGGCAACCTTTGATGTCAAAGTTGTCACCTTGACCTTCGACTGCGAGGATTAAAAGGCTCTAGGTTCTCGCTGCCGGGCATTCCTCATCCCCTTACAATACGTCCCCGGCCTCCGTCCGAGAGTTTGATTCAAGGTGTTTGTAAGGATCTGAAACCCCGCATCCTGAGGGGGATCCACAAACTCGAGCGGAGTATCGGGAGGAAGCTAAGAGGCGGACTCTTGAAGAACCAACTGTCTCTTCTTCATCATCGTTACATGTGTAATATAACTTGAAATATTAATAATAACATTCAAATAATAACCATGATACTTGAATGCGTAAGATAGTAATTACAATTGAAAAATACTTACATGATGGGACTCGGCTAACTCATCCTTGGGTCGAACATAAATGTCTACAAAGACATCGATCTCCTGAAATTTTGAACCTCCTTGAATAGAACAAGATAAGAAAAATGTTGTAGGAAAAAAAAAATATTACTGACATATTAAAAATTGAATATGAAAAGCTTTATTATTACCTATCGCCGTGCCTCCATCCTATATGAGAAGGGCTTCGAACCCGAATGGTGGAGAATAGTCTTCTTCACCCGATTGATCTTGTTGGCTTTCGCCTTCTTCTGTTATACAAAAGATAAACGTATTAGTTATAATTTAAATGAAATATAAAAAAATCAATAAACATTAGTAAAGAAACGTATAATACTTTTAGACTTAATATAAAAAACGTACCACATAACCGGGCTCCTGAAAATGACTGTAGAGCCACACCAAATTTTCTTCCTAGTCCTTAAACTCCTTCGGGCAACCCTCCTCAATAGCGACATGCGGATCATCAAATGTTTGAAAATATTGGAGCAGGTCGCTCTTCCACTTCTTGTACCGTTCAGTGAAGTTGACATATGTC
>JAOTRO020000023.1:1505180-1518895 GCA_028566515.2 Pyracantha coccinea | reverse complement strand
ATTTTAATATTTTTAATCCCATAAATGATAGTTTTGTATTTAAAATCTCATTTATATAAACAACTAAATTTTTAATTTTTAATTTAAAAAATATAGTAACGTACATAGAAATAAATTATCACATTAATTTCAGGCACCTCGATCAAAAATTAAAAACCAACAAGGTTTCAATCAAAATCAAAGAATATTCATAGCTAAGGACCGCATTCAAAGTCTCCCTTTATTAAATAAGAGATTTTATAGAATTTATAGATATGCATAAAAAGGCTATAAAAAAATAAAAACTAACGAAAAATCCAAAAAAACTCGAACCTCCTTTTATATAAAGAATTCCATCTCCACTTTCGTAGGATTTCATTTCACTCTCCCCCCATGTCAACTTTGTCCAACCTACCCACTCTCGTCCCTTTTCTCCTATTGTATATTCAATTTTCGCCGGTGGTATTAGTTCTGCATTGAGGAGCTGGAGTAGTCAAATTCAGAAAAGGATTAATATTCATGGAGGCAATCAGGCTTTTTATTATCCATTTGCACTCCTACTGTGTAGGATGGGTTTGTAGACAGTGGATTACAATGGAGTTATGGCTCTACTTTTATGTAAGAAAGGAAGAAAGTTCATGAGTATTTTAACATTTAATTCAATTATTTTACCATGGAAGAGGACGATGGAGAAGGGCGGAGGCCACGGTGTTGGTTGATGCACCCATGACAAAGACAAGAAGACGAAAATACATCAAAGTATGTAACATGATTCTTCCAAATTCTTTCAAATCCGTGAAAGTCTGCGGTGCTAGTGTTCTTTTAAAATCATCTCAAATTCATATAGAACATGATCTGTGAAATTTGTCACTTAAAAAAGTCTTCAATTTTTTAAAATTTTTTTTTAATTTGATTACACCCTTTTAAATTTTTATGTTTATGAATCCAAACAAGAAAATTGTTATATGTCAATTTATAAAATCTGACTTTTGTCTAAATTTAAAGTTATTTCCCTCACCTGAGTGCTAGTTTTAGTAAGTCATTCAATTTATTAGCAAAAGCAACCATGTGGATACAGGGTCATATCAATCCATCACATTACACAAGCACGGTCTCTACACAGATTACATTTCTTTGTAACAAATTAATTAGCACTTTTTGGTGCACACGCATGTACGGGTGAGGAGACTACATTTGCCTCTGGTGAATTGCTCCTTTCTGCAGGTGTGTTTACAGTTGTTAGACGAAAAGCACAACCCCTTGAACAAGGTGCTTGGAAACTCGCAGATCTTTCCCTCAACTGCCTTGCTTGACTCAGTCCTTGCCTCAACACCCATTGGCCCCATCTCTAAACATCAATTTTTTGTTGTTGAATAAGATGCTTTAATCGAAACATCATAAAAAATTAATTATTAAAAAGAGGTATAATTACCTGTAGCGGCCAAAAGCAAGACAAGAACGAAGGCGGCTGACACAAGACGCATTGAACGTTCCATTTGAATCTGTGTGTATGTGAGTGTGTGCTTGATCTGTGTGTTTCTGTATGTGTGCTTGTGTGTAATAAGAGAGATCTCAGACGCTGATGCGAAAAAAAATAACCATGCAAAGCTTATTATATAGGGATCTAGTGCGGATTAATGAGGATCAGTCTCCGTAAAGCGAGGTAGCTCCATACCCAAAATACAAAGTTGAAATTTCCAACTTAAGAGGCACCATAAACCAAATTCCTATTTTTGTTGACCAAGTTCTTCGCCATACATTTTTCTATGCGCATATTAGGGTTTCTTTTTCAAGCACGTTTAACTTTTGCTTTTAAAAGAAATTTAAGTTTTAAGCACATTTGATTTATTATTCACATTTTATATGTAAATGAAGCGTCATGTAGATATATCTCAAATAAAATACCATAGTTCTTATAACAATATACTACTGCGTTAAGATATTGTGAGTTATCGAGTGCAATAAAAATTCTTTTAATTAATTCTATTCAAATCTAGAAAATAAAATATAATGAGAGGTTATGTAGGTATAGTTGGAGATAAACATGTTAGGTGATTGCAGTAATGCCAAGTTTAATTATTAGTTTTGGTTTATTTCATTGGATTTTACTCTGCAAGTTTTGGATGTTACCAGTGACTCCACTTGAGGGTGTTTTGTGACATCCTCTTACCAAATGATAGGCTTCCTGTTTTGAACTGCAAGAGTGAAATATGGAATATAAGTTCTATCACATGGTGATCCATACATATTTCTCAATGGGATGTCCCCGGACATAATATTTAGATTGTCGGTTTACGGTAGACTAGTAGTAGGGTTTAGTAGTAAGTCACTTACTCTGCACCGACATGATTGTATATGCATAATTTTTGAAGCCTAACCTGTAACTGTTAAAGTAGACTAGCAATCAGTTTTGAGTTTCTAACTGTTTGATTGTTTGTTCGATCAGGTACCTCAATTGGGAAAATATATGCTCGAACTGATGAACTGGGTGTACCTCTTGCAATCACGGTTATTTCCCTCACCAGAGTGCTAGTTTTAGTAATTTAGTACCTATATAAGTTTTTGAACTTTTGATTTGTCCGCCTGTCAAGAAGTCGGTTAATTATCAAATGGGGAGCTCATTTTTTAATACTATTTAGGGTTGGTTTGGGAATGTGGTGCTTTAAAATTTAAAAAAAAAAAACGGTTATTTTTAAATAATATGGAACATCAAATGTGTTTGGTAAAAAATAAAAAATACAAAATTTAAAAAACTGCTACAATCTTTGCTCTTATAAAATATACCCCCACCCCGGGCGCGCGCGGGCATATTCTACAAACTACAATCTTTGCTCTTATATTATTCTTTTTGGAAATTATTATATCACATTAAATATCATATTTTTTTAATCATTTAACATATTCACAGCAATTTTATATAAAAGTTTACCAAACACTCAAATTTTTTTTTTTTGTTAAAACACTTTTACAAAAATAGTTTATCAAACACTGAACAACTTTATTTTACAACTGTTTATTCTCACAACACAGTAAAAACAATTTTTTTAGGGGTGTGATTTCCACACACCCCTTTTTACTTCTCAATCACCCTTTGTAATTTCTATCCGTTAGATCTTCTTCATTTTATCAGATCTGACGGTCGAAAATGAGAAGGGTGTGTGAGAAGTAAAAAGGGGTGTGTGGATATCACACTCCTTTTTTTTTTATAAAAAAAGCACAAGAATACCAACTAGTCCTTAATCTTTGTAATCACAACTTCAAAAAGTTCATTGATCAAAATTGGAATGAGAAAATCCTTAGGGACCATAGAGAAAACTTGTCATTAGCCGAAAACAAATAAGGGAGTTTTAACAAAACACTTTCGGTACTGTTCATTTTTAACGAAAAGAAATATTTTTACTTTTATGATACTATTCACTTACACCTTTATTTGTCTTTTTTTCATTAAAACTAAAGTTTTTGAAAAATAAAGCTAGTAATAACTTCTAAATGCTGTGGAAAAAGAAAAGTTGAAGTTGGTGGTGGGTCACGGGTTGTTCAGTAGCGGGTCCGAAAAATTCCATCCAACGGCTCTCGACGCATCAAACGGCCTCATATTTCAAATGAGACCCCGCCCACCCCGGCAGTCACTATTCAAGTCGCGCGACTGAACGTCTCACTCTATAGTCTATACTCGACAAGCCCGATCTCACGTGATTTTGGGTGTTATAAAATCTAATTTCCCATTTTGCCCTTGTGCAAATATGATAAATGGATAGCAGCAAACACGAGATAATTAAAACTTCATAAAGTATTGTAAAATATGAGGAGGTAGACGAGACCGACTCTCTACATGAAATTATAATCGAAATTCTCACTAAGAAAAAAATTATTATTAATTAAATTTTCAATCATTGGTAATTTAAATTTGTTTTAGTACATAAAAATTCAATGAATACAATCAGTTGAAGTTGATTAGGCACTAAGAAAACAATTATTATTAATTAAATTTTCAATCATTGGTAATTTAAATGAGAATTGTTATTAACACTCTAAAAATCTCATTCTACACTCCTTACAAATGTATTTTTCTTTCTATTATAGACAGCTTGGAGCGCCAATAACAATTCTCATTTAAATTTGTTATAGTACATAAAAATTCAATCAATACGATCAGTTGTAGTTGATTAGGCATTCCTTATTCTTCTAAGAGTTCCTCAATTTGAATCCTGTTGAGATTTTTTTAAGTTTTAATTTCTTAAAAACGTTATTTAGTATTACGCTTTAGTGGTATTCATCTTGACTTGTAAGTCAAAGATTTTAGTTTCAATCATTGGAAACTCGATTTTGAACCAAATTAATATGGCTAGCCCATTGTGAGTTTAGCTCACTCCCCCCTATTTAATGTAGATAATATCGAATGTATTTCAAACTACTGCTTAAGATGAATGTTCACTTACGGGTTTGAACCCATAACGTCGTCTGTGAGAAACGTAATGGAATACTATTTAGGAACACAAATCTTGTATTCTTATTGCACAAAATTATATGCTACCAGTATCTAAAGGCTCTGCCTATGGTCACATAGGCATTAGGCGGTTGATGACTGCTGCGATTAATCTCTAGGCATTTCAAAAATAAGAAATGACGTATAGACATGCCTTCAATATTAGGGACCCTGAGCGAGTGCACCACTTGCACTCCCTGAGGGTTGGCCTTGGCAGAAGAAGCACAAATCCTCTACTATTACAGCAATGAAACAATATTATACAAATTCTCAACTAAAAACCTATGCCATCACTACTTTTGTTGATTTTTGGCACCACATTGTGTCTATTATAATTTGGGGAGCACTAACAATCTTCTTGTTTGGACTTTTTGAATTTTTTTTTAATGATTCTACATTGTTATTTGATTGATAACTATGGTTGTCTAGTTTCTAAATTGTGCCTTAGTGATCTGTTTGGTCATTTAAATTTTATCCCATAAATCGACAAACTACAATGTTCAATTAAACACTGAAATTATGGTAATGTAAATCAAACCGTTCCAATAATCAAGCAACATTTTAGGATCTTAAAAAAATGAAGAAAATGCCTTATAATTTTGGTGAGAGAGAAGGGTAAAATGGGAAATAGGGAAGTAGAGAGTGCGGGCCTCAGTCGCCGTGACGAGTAGGAAACATAATCATTTCAAATTTTCTGTCTCTCTCTCACTCTGAATTAAACAAATAATAATTAGTTAATTTGAATCAAATCCACAACGGCTACAGAGTCAGAGAAACAAACCATTCATTTTAAAATTCCGTCTCGGGCAAAGGACCACCACCACCATCTCTTCCCTTCTTTCTCTTCTTATTCTTCTCTGATAACCCTTCAAAATCCCTCAAAATCTTTGCCTTTCCGCCTATGATTTCACTCGGCATTCTCTTTCCTTTTCTGTAATTTGATTTACCCACTTCAGATTTTCCATCTTGCAATCAAATTTATCAATTTCCGCAGGAATTTCTGTAATGGGTACTTGTTTTAGCAAGAAGAAAACCTCTTCTTCTCCTCCGCCGCCGCCGCCTCCTTCTGCTCCGCCCGCTACCGGTTATGGTTACGGTTACGGGGTGGTTGATTCGAGCATCGAGAGCAAGCCCAAATCGGAAACCCAAGCAGCGGAGCTTAAAACGAAGGTGAAGAAGCAGCCAGGAGGAAAACCAGAACAAATTGCCCAACAAGGAGACAATCAAGATCAAGAACCCCAAGTCCAAGTGAAAAAGGAGGTATTTGTTATTAAACACCGAAGGAGCCACGACGAAAGAGGGGACAGAGATTGCATGAAAACCCCACTTCCCCAAAACCAAATCCAACCGAATTCACCACCGTCAGACGCGGCGGTTGTTTTTGCTGCTGCCACTGCTTCTTCCCCGCAGATTGGTACTGCCGCCAAGACGGGTGCTTGCAGCGAATCCGCAGATGACGTCGACAAGGTTGGGAAGCGTGTGAGGACGCTGAGCTGCAACAAGGAGGAATTGGACGCCATTCTCATACAGTGTGGGAGGCTCAGCCGGAGCAATTCTTCCGGGTCTGCGAATAGAACCAGAAAGTACTCCGGTTCGAAGAGGAGCTATGATTTTGATGCGAGTGATGGTCATGCCAATGTCAGTGATATTTGCAATGATGCTGATGGTGAGGGTGAGGGGGTTGCAGAAGAGAAAACCCACCGCCAATCCTCGAGGTCAAGGCCTTCTTCTCCTTCTTCTCAAGGGAGGAGGAGGAGGAGGACACCCAGCAGAGAAAGAAATCAGCAGCAACAGCAGCAACGGTCGAGCAGTAGGGAGAGACGAACTAGTATTTCACCGGGCAAACGCTCATCTTCTAATGCTAATTCTGCTGCAACTGCCACTTCAACTGCCAATGCGAATCCGAGGCCAGGAAAGATGGTTTCCGTCCCTGCAGCTGCCATTAACAATGGAGGGGAATCCGCTACTAACATCAAGCGAATTTCGGTGAAGAGAAATGTTGGATCGCCTCGTGCTCAATCCCCAGCTAGAGTTCAGTCCCCGGCCAGAGTTAATGGTAGAGCTCCCAATGATGGCCAGCAGCAGCCTTCACTAAGCCGAAGCTCCTCAAGAAAAGCGGAGCACTCGCCCTACAGAAGGAACCCGTTGGCTGAGATCGATCAGAACTCCCTTGCCTATCCACAAGCCAATAACAACAACCGAAAGAAAAGAGAAATCCAGGCTGAAGAGGAGATTGTTGTCAAGGAACACACCCATCTTCAGGTAACATATCTTGTCATCTCCTCAACATTTTTCCCTACATTCACCAACGCTCGTTCGAATCGCCCTCTCCGTAGTTTAGATTAGGCAAAATGCTGTCACTTACCTCAAAAGTTTGTACTTTTTAGCCGAAAACCAAATTGCAGGATGAACATTTCTGAAGTTTAATCTTGATTAATCATCTTGCAGAAACCGACTCTCGAAACCAACTGTAACAGAATTGTTGCCCAGGGTATAAACTACATAACCAGCAACAGTCCAATGGACAACAAGAACAAGGTGCTAGTGGAGGAGGCTAAGGGACAGCCACAAGGGCAACCCCAAACATTAACAAGAAGCAGGTCGTCTAGGCGATCCAGAGACCTAGACATTGATCCTGAAACAAACACCCTTTCGAATCCTGTGCAGTCTTTGTATACTTCACTATTGCTCCAAGACATACAGAATTTCCACCAGCAGAACACGTCGAATGCAGTATCACTCCCTCCATGTGTATCCAAGGCCTGCTCCATCGCAGAAGCAGTTGCTGACCTCAACTCTACCACGAAAAGCACCCCAACTGATCAATTGAACAAAAAAGTTGGTCCTGGCTATAATGCTTCAATTGTTGGGAAGAGCTTAGGCGGCATAGCAGATGAGCGAAAGGATCCTTTTGTGGAGTCTGAGGTAGTTGCCAATGATGATCTGATGGAGCCAAGCTTCCATAAGTATGTGACTGTGAGAAGGGGTACTGGTGCACTGGAAGATATGGAGGACCAGGAGTCTTCTGGCAGCAACAGCTTTGTGAGCGGTAGTTCTCGTTCGCAACAACATAATTGGGGCTTCTCTTCTTCATGGGAACCCAATTCAGCTGACTCCACTGATTGCTGGGCTTCAAGATCCAACACCAAAGAGGAGGATCGCAAAACTCCGCTGAGTTCTGATAAGGATGAGGCTGCCAAGAGGAGATTGACTGGCCACCACCACCAGCGCAGTGGTGGGATTGGGCGTGGGAGGCTTGCTACCATCAACGCCAAAGGGCTTCCTAGACTTCCAGGTGTTGCTGCTGCAGCTTCAATGTAGATGTAGTGAAGGGCTTTTCACTAATTCATTCAGATTTGTATCTTTTGCTTTCAGCAACTCCCCCTCTAGTGTAGACTACATTTGTGTTGGCAGTTGCATGCTTGCAACATTTTCCATTTGAAGCGCTTATTAAATTCTTCTTCTTTTTCCCATAAATGCTTTCTGTTAAACTGTCACGCTATAGTTTATAATTCGAGCAGTCACACGAGTCTTCACTCTTAGCAATCAGACAATACAATGAAGCATGAGATTGGAAGCTATATTGTGTGAGACTATATGCAGACCTTATGATGGTATTCTACAGCTGCTTTGATATTCAAATACGTATGATTTGTATGTTTGAATTTGATTGAGGGTTTCAATGATTCATTTCTGTCGTTTTGTTTCTCTGCTTTTATTTCGATTTTGAATGGGATTAGGGTATCTAATTTTGCTGTTAGGTTAGTTTAAATTCTGAAATTTGGGTTTTAAATCAATTAAACCAAACTAATTAACAATAACCAATGAGGTGGTGAACAGCACTCCTTTATGAGGGTGAGAAAAATGCACTTGATAAAAAGAATGTTCTGAGCCCCGTGGCCAATACAGAACCTGAGAAATGGCCCAAAGTGAAGTGCACAACTGGTTCTATATTTGCCACGATATCGATCCATGATAAAAAGTGAATCGCAAAATCAGCAAAAAGAGCAAGTGATGAAAGTCTAATCAGATAAATAAACCAATGAAAACCATTTACTGTGTCTATGAATGACACGAATCGTGAATGGTGTCCACTCCAGTCCACCGTAAATATAAAGCTCCAACTTTAAAGTCAATTTCAACAACATACACAATGATGAATCGCACCAAATCACTCGCTTTCAACTTAAATTTGATGCATGCATGCTACAAAATTAATCACTTCCTTGATCATAAGTGATTTAACCTTTAATGCCATAACAAGTACTCAAAACAAAGTATTGGACCAAAATACTGTAACATAGTAGCTATGAAGTTGTTATTCATACTCCTAAATCGTCACTCTGCATTGTTTTTTAGTGAAAAATAAATAAAGAAATAAAGTAGACGATGTGTTATTTTGAAGTGTTACTAACAAAGACCTCATAATCTTTTAGTTTTCCTTGATCATCCTATATCCAAGGCTTTACAACATTTATAGTGCATACAAAAACCTGTCTAAATGTTAGAGGGTGCAAAATCAATACGTGTCAGAGCTGCTACAATTGCTTCAGCGGGAGCTGCTATCGGTATTGAACCTCAACCTCAAGGGAAACGTCCACATGGCTACAATCACATTTGTGCTAAACAAGATGGTACTGGTGACATATATATAAGAAGTGAGTTCCTGTCGGAGTTGGAGGTGCAAGAGCATTGAACATGACTCTTGGAGTAATATTTAATTATTTTTAAAATTAAATATATATAGAAATATATATCATTTTCTGTCTTTGGGTCGATAGTTTGTTTTGGCTCTGTCTGTGGGAGCGAGAGGTTTGGGATATGTGTCAAATCCCGGCCCGGGGCACACCACTTTCCGAGCCCGCTCCACCACCGTAGCACGATATTGTCCGCTTTGGGCCCCGACTACGCCCTCACGGTTTTGTTTCTGAGAACTCAGACGAGAACTTCCCAGTGAGTCACCCATCATGAGAGTGCTCTCGCGCGCTACTCGCCTAACTTCGGAGTTCCAATAGAACTCGAAGACAATGAGCTCCCAAAATGCCTCGTGCTAGGTAGGGATGAGAATATACATATAAGGATCACTCTCTTGGGCGATGTGGGATCTCACACTTCTTACAAGTGTATTTTTCTTTCTAATTATAGAAAGTTTGGAGTGTAGATTGAGAAATTTGGAGTGCCAATAACAATTCCCTAAAAAATATTCACAAGTTATTTTATACAACAAATACATTTACATTAAGGGGTCAGAAGGAATAAAGTGATATTGAACTTGCCATTTACGAGATTCAAATTGTAGATATTTCACTTACAATTAAAATAAAATACAATTAAATTGTAGTATTAACTGGAAAAAGTTCATCTATACAGACCTCTAAATTTTACATTACAATGAATTCTATTTTTTATGGCTTGCATTTTATGCCTTTTTGTTGACCCTAAAAACTACCAAGCCTACGTGGCACGCAAGCCGAGTAATCTATGAGCTAACTATGTCCTTCGGTTGTGTGCGGGGCGTGCCAACTCGTCGGCCGAACAAGTAAAATATGTGGATGTGGCGTTGAGCGTGCTGCTGACTTCTGAATCTTACGACTGC
Source organism: Pyracantha coccinea (assembly GCA_028566515.2). Classification (NCBI taxonomy): domain Eukaryota; kingdom Viridiplantae; phylum Streptophyta; class Magnoliopsida; order Rosales; family Rosaceae; genus Pyracantha; species Pyracantha coccinea. Next base: position 1,508,834 of record JAOTRO020000023.1, on the reverse strand, counting down.
GACTGAGGAAGGAACTGGTCTCGGCCTTCGGGTTCTAGAGCTTGAAGACAAGGCTGCTAGTTCTGTGAAGTTCAAAGATCGTCAGCGCCGAATTCGGTCACAGTGATTATATTCGTAAAGGTATAAGCACGCCGAATCGACACCAGAGTATAAGGGCACAGATACTCAAAACAGATATATGTCTTGACGACGAATGTGGTTTGGCTGTCAGAATGCCGAACTCCAAAGCCTACTTGCGAGTATCCAATCATAAAACAACTCGGCGTTCAATGTGCCGAGCCTAGTAATTCGTAACACCTCACTTCGTCGAGAAGGCTAATGAGATGACCTCTGCCAATAGGGATTCGAAAACCTTTCTCGACCGAGACTTGGATAGATAATCAGTCAGCCTTGACGCAGTGCTGTTTATCCAAACTGAAGGTACTCCATGGTCGGCTGATTCTACGGCAACAATGCTGTTTATCCAAATTGAAGGTGTCACCGATTGCCTTTACAGTGTTGTTTATCTAAACTGAAGGTGTGTCGGTGGGTAAAAAGGGAAAGGAAAAAATCTCAAGGTTGTTGAGAGGTTGGGCAGGGCAATTTGTGTGTTGAATTGGAGGGGGTTTGAATGTTGCACTCCTCCTCTATTTATAGCAGCAAACGCCTTCTTTCAATTGAATCATTAATGTATTCAGACTAGGACTCCTTATTCTGTTCCAATCTCATCTCGGCCAATCCGACTTTCATTAGGATTCTGAACCCAACCCTTTGCCAGACCGCATTCATTTCTTAATCTTAGTATCCTCATCCTATCGAGACTCCCTATTACGTTTGGATTCTACTACCCCATCCGTTCGTTTCGCAATAGGACTCACTCCCTTCTTTTATCCAGAACCTTCCATCTCCAAATAGGCCTTAGTCGACCTTGGCTAGGCGGTTCGCGATCTGGATAACCCACACCGACCTTTGAACAAAGCTTCTGGGCCGAGAACGATCCTAGACTCGGCCCAAACATAACGATTCCAGGACATATGCTGATTCCTGAACAGAATGTGGCAGACCAGCGATGGCTTAGGAAGAATCGACTGAGACGACGCCGTCGAGGCCATACTACGCTACGCCAATGTTGGCTTCTCCACCTTCGACATGGCCGACCACTGTGAGTAAAATAAAGTCAAACCCCCAATTTACACTAATGATGTGCATCTTCTTACGCAGAAATTATTCATTGGTTGACTTAGAAATACAACAGTAATTCATCTACAAGTACCCTTATATAATACGTGACTTTGTTGTATTCTAGTTTTAAATATGTAAAAATGTGCCACAAGAGAGGGGCTTATGTGTAGAGTTACTGATAAGATAATCTTTGGAGTGTGTAAAATTGATGTAGAAGAAGAGAAATCGGGTTGGTTCCGATTTACTTGTGTACATAGGCCGTCCCGTTGCAATTGCAGAGTTGTTGCACCATAATTCTCATAGAAAATTTACGTTTAGTTCGATCAAGAAAGGAAGAAGAACCAAAAAGAATTCAAAGTTTCAGTTGAAGGCCCATTCAGGGTGCAATAACTGAAGATAACCGACAAATTGTGGTTAAGAATGGTAAGGATTCGTTAAGACATATGTGGGGTTGTTAATGGGATGTGGCAGACGAGCGATGGCTGGGGTCGAATTGATAGGGACAATGCAGTTGATGCTAATGCTTAAATATGCGGAGGACCAAGTTGAATATCAGAGTGCGGAACGAACGAGAATACAAATTAATAGAATATTATTAAGCAAACGAGAATGCCGAAACGGCTACAAAATCCCAAGAAACTACATTGTGACTAACTTGATTGAAATTAACTAATACATGCACTACTATATATAGTGAAAACTAAAGCAAAACCTAATCCTTAAAGGATATAGAAAACTCTAATAAACCCCTGAATCCTAATCCTTAAAGGATATAGAAAACTCTAATATCTTTGTCCCACAAGAAAACCATAAACAAAAATAAAACAATAACTAATTTTCCAACAAGATTATCTCCCATCCTACTCTTAAATGTGCTGATGCTGGACTCACCACTTTTAATATAACAGGGATATTAATATATTTGGGAGTAGGATTTTTTTCTCCTATTTTCATCATCTTCCATCCCCTCCTCTCACAGTTTTTTTGTCTTTCTCTCTCTATAAAAAAATCAATACAAGATTTGATGTGACTTAATTGTAACAGTTTAAATAGGAGGAGAGGGAATGGGAGAGAGATTTGGAGGGAAGAGAATCCTCTTCCTATTATGTATAGCATTGAATTATCAAAATAGTTCATTGTGTGCGTCTTGCTACATGTATATGTGCATTGGGGGGTCTGTTGTCCCGATTTTGGTGTCTCGTTGAAGTCTCCTTCAACCAAATAAGAAGGAGACGTAAACAAGACACCAAAACAGAAATAGCAGACCCTAGCCACGCATTGGTTGTCATTTTCTTGATTTTTGGCATTTTAATGATTTAACAAACTCATTTCTATATATTAAGTTTGAAATTTTTTCCCCTTGGAGATCAGTGGCGACTGCATTAACTTATTAAGTGAGTGACTTGTGAGGGTAAATTTTCTTTTCTACATGAGATAGGTGGGATTATGCAAATGTTGGTTACCTTGACGCACTAAAACAGCTTACAGATTAATTTGAAATAAGGTTACTGTATTACTATTGTAACTTGAATTAAAACGTCGACTATAATCGCATTACTTGATCTACTGGTTCGTAGGTAAAATTAAGACGGCGCCCTCGACAAATTTCGATACAGAGAGGCTGCAGATAATCTTAAAACATGAGATTCTTGTTGTAAGCAATCACGTATGTGCATGCTTCATACATATATGTAGCAATATGCTGAGACATGAGTTTCCATAGTCTATTTGTGATGCTTAGAGATTTTTTATTATGGTGGCTTGGAAATATACTCCCTGGTTGAAGTAGAGAACAAAGAAAACAAATGATATGATTATCAAACAAGTGTTAATATTTCTTTTAATTCAAATCATATATTATCACGTATTTGTCTGCTCATTGTTAAACTCATTGTTAGCGCTTCTTAACTTTTCATTGTTAAACTCTTTGTAAACTTAATTAGTACATTTGCATCTAAAAACACAAAAAAGTTATAATATTTAACTAATGTTTGTATATCTTTCTTCTTTTGATACTAACTTTAATGATATTTGATGAAGAAATAGACTTTTTAATGTATGTAGTGATTTTTTTACACATGAATGTGCAAAGGATCGAGGGTCACACACTTTAAAGCCCCACTTCGAAGGCTCACCTAAAGCCCTCAAATTCTCAGGGCCGACCCTGCTGCCAGAGTGTCATGAGACCATGTCAGGCAAACACAAATTCTAGGAACATGTACTCTATGCCAACCAACGAACAATAGTCCAACAAGTTATGCCTCCGAAAACGATACAGTTAATGCATGGCACTTAGGAACAATGTTCTAAAAATCGGCCTAGGCAGGCGCTAGGCGGCGGAGCCCCGCCCCGATTTTGGGCAAGGCGTTCGGAAAAATCGGCTGGGAAGCTAGGCGGTCCTAGGCGGTTTTTTTTGTTTTTTTTTAATTTATATATTTTTTATTAATTGTGTGCTTTTCTTTTTTTTTGGTTTCATGGTGGTATACTTATGGA
>JAOTRO020000023.1:1483271-1498215 GCA_028566515.2 Pyracantha coccinea | reverse complement strand
TATTTCTGATCGCACGATGTACGATGAACAGTCACGATCATAGGATTCCTAGAATCCCCAGAAAAATGATCCGACGATGATCCTTTTCCATTGAAAACAATGGTATACAAAAAACAGTAATAAAAATGGGGGGCCACTCACCCAATTTGAATTATAAAACAAGAAGGAAAATAATTGGGATAGCAAAACGGAAAATGATCCTTGCCTGATCCTTTTCCTAAGGATTTCGTGATCGTGACCATGCATTGTACATCGTGCGATAAAAAATCATTTCAAAATTTAAAATTTAAAATTAAATATAAATAGTACCTAACGAAAACTGACCGCACAATGTATGATGAACGGTCACGATCACGGATCCCTAGGAAACGGATTCGGCCAGGATCCTTTTCCTAGCAAAACGGCAATAGAAAATGGTGGGCTCCATTTTTGAATTAAAAATAACAAAAAAATAAGTCTGAGCTCCGTTTTTTATGTGGGTCCCATTAATTTTTGGAGCTAGATGTAACCTAACTTTTTGCTATCCAAGAAAGGAAGTTGTTAGCCCTTGTGATGGATGTTGCTTCATTTTCCGACCAACTGGGGATGACATTTCTCACTAGGGCTTCAAATATGGTAGCCTCATGGAGGATAGAGCCCCCATTGGGAATGCTCTTACTTGCCCGTCATAACTGTTGTCCATCTCTACCCCCACTCTAACCCCATCAGCCGCCCACTCCGACACCGGTTACCTCCCTACCGCTGGTGATCTCATCACCCTAAACCATTACTCATTTTAAAAAGAGAATTAAGAAAGAGGCTAAATCTGACTTTTGCTCAACTGTCTTTATCGTTGGATGTACTGGTTCAGATGATCATATCTTTAACTTCAGGCGGAGATTCAACCCCCCGGAATGGGATTGGATGTTAAGGTCTTTCTCTCTTTTTGTTTTTATTTTTAAGGTCTTCTAGAAAGAAAGGTGTCCATTTAACGCTTGAAGTTTTATCAGACGCGTGAACATATTGCTTTAAAAATAAGAAAAGCAAGACGGTTCCGGGGAACTTAAAGTCGTCGATTTTGCATACACACGTATATTTGTTGAATATTAGCACTATAGGGGATCAGGTAAGACCTCCCTAATAAATAAAGATACAAAGGCGCCTACAAAGTCAAAAAAGAAAGCTTCAAATTTCAATTGTGTGATGTATACGACTCTTCTAAGTTGTAGCCTTGAAAGTCCCTCCAAGAAGCCTATATAACATCAGATTAATACAAGCAGAAGAAGGAAATCTTCGCTGAGCTACTTCTTTCTCTATTATAATTATCAGACCCCAAAAATCTTCGCTCTCGCTGATCAAATCTTTGTTGCTAGATATATACATAGGGTCGTACATACGTAGGTCGAACTAAATGGCAGATCACCAAAAGATTCATCCAGTACTTGATCGAGATGTTGAGGCACCACATGCAGCAGCTGAGGTACCCTTGGTACCAAGGGGAGCTTCTAAGTCGGATAGAAGTGATCCTGCTGATCAGCAGGGCAAGTATCCTCCTTTACGACGTACCTTTCCAGTGATGCACTCCCCACCACCCATTCACAAGAAGAGAAGTTGTTGCCGCAGGTGCCTCTGTTGGATTGTATGCCTGCTCGTGCTCCAAGTGGTGGTCATTGCGATCACTGGTGGAATTATATACCTCGTGTTCCGACCAAAGCTTCCAAAATATTCGGTGGACCAATTGCAAATAACCCAGTTCAATGGTAGCACTGATCAGAGCTTGTATGCTACTTTCGACGTGAGCATCACTGCACGAAACCCCAACAAGAAGATCGGTATTTACTATGAAGGTGGCAGCCGCTTAAGCGTGTGGTACACACGCACTAAGCTTTGTGAAGGAGCTTTGCCAAAATTCTACCAGGGTCACCGCAACACCACACAGCTCCTGGTTACATTGACAGGACAAACCCAAGATGCCAGCGGCCTGCTGGCCACTCTCCAACAACAGCAGCAACAGACAGGTAATGTTCCGCTCACTCTCAGGGTCAGACAACCTGTAAAGATTAAACTCGGCAGCTTGAAGCTCCCAAAGATCTTCTTCTTGGTCAGGTGCAGGTTGCTGGTGGACAGTCTTTCGGAAAATAATGATATTAGAATTCAAAGCAGTAGTTGCAAGTTCCGGGGGATTAGGCTGTAATATTTAATTGTATTATTCTTTTAATTAATTAATACATTACATTTCATAAATAGGGCATTGGCTCATAGCTAGGGCGCGCGTCTTCTATTGTTGTCCCATAGGCGCAAGCCCTCTATTATTGGTAAGAGAGATTATATTCACACCCCAAATTGCTTCTTCCACATCTTTTTTTATTTTTTAATATTTTTTTTTTATCAAGTGTTAGTGATGTATAGAAAATATTAAAAAATTAAAAGGATATAGAAGAAGTAATTTAGAAGTGTGTGAATATAGCCTCTCTATTGGTAATATCACATTTCTTTTCTCCATTAATAAAGATTTTTCGAATATTTCCACTCACTTAGCGGATTTGTAATTTTCCGTGTATATAGTTGTATCATTTCAAATTCAGGTATATTATTTTCTGACTATTAATTCATATATAGCTGCATAATTTATTGATTATTTCCCTGTTTATTCATTAATTAAAGTTCAAATAAATAAGCTATTCATGAGTACCTTATAAATTGTTTGGAAAGTACATTCCCTTGGTGTGTCATGGTTTATGTCATGGTGGCAGGCAACCGGCAACAACCTATTGCACTATGTACTGCTGTTATAATTACACCTACCGGTCTCTAGTAAAAATCCATAAATTTTATTTTGTAAATCATAAATCCACCTGAAACAAACTCTCACATCAAAGCACATTTCCTCAACAAAAACAAAAATCTTAAAAATTATAACAATTCACGTTGCAGGAACAAAAAGAGCACAATGTATGGTATTCTTTTCTCGAATAGTCATATAATCAACATGCACATCCATTTCAGGATATCAATTTTAATATCAGCAAAAGTATACACCAGAAAGTGAATAAAAGCGTCAATGACCGTTGGCCAGATCAAACTTGCCTGCTGGTCCTCATTTATAATTGTACATTGCTTGGCAGAACTATCTATGACTCCTGCATGCATTTAGTTGTGTGGTTTGCTGCTGTGATAGCTTTTCCTGCAGAATTCCAATTTTTTTCTAAGTAGACTGTAGACCGTTACAGACTCCAAGATTGCTTCCAATCTACTAACATTTTTTCTCTTAATAATATAACATGCTATGTTGTCACACCGCCCTCTTAGAGTTTATCCTAAATAATTAATTCAAGATAATCAACATCATATTAGATATAGCAATTTTAGTCATCAACTATACAAGTTTAAATAGAATTGCTGCCAATATCAAATGGGCTTCAAATTTGTGCATGATATGGTGCATTAAATCTACTGACTGAATTGCAAAAAAAAAATCCCATAAGTTATTTAAAATTGTAAAACTCACCAAAAATCAATTAATCCTGCCTAAAATGTGCACACCTAGACACAACGCATACATACACCTATTTAGCAATTCAAGATAACATTTCACCTTTCTGCTCTCTTTCGAGCTAGGAGTTCACCATTGTTAACCATGAGTAAGAATCCCACGAAGAGAACCAGCTACACCGCGACGACGACCCCTATATCATTGAAACAGATGGTAAGTTCTCAGGCATATCCTCTTCTGTTGGGGAGAGAGAGAGAGAGAGAGAGAGAGAGAGAGAGAGAGAGAGAGAGAGAGAGAGGCAATACGCTTCATTACTGAATAACTCTTCAGAAATGGCTTCCATTTGCTTTCTCCTTTTCTCTTCTTTCACAGACTCTACCATTTCCTCACTCCCATAGTCAGAATCCCTATCATCAAGAAACAAAGAATAGATAAGGGTAACCTGATGATACTCTAAACATCATAAATAAGTTGGAAAGGCTTGATAAAATGGATCTCACTTATATGGGGACTTCAAGAATGGAATAAGTCTGCTGAAGCTATTCCCGGATCGAGTAGTTGTCTGCAATTCCAATTTGGAGTGGAGATAGAACATAGGGTCTTTCAAAATCCAAAATATCGAGACAATTGTATTCATTTCTGTTATAAATCAGTGTACTTGAAAAACACACGGTAAACATAAGGTGCATAATCCTTTTTCCCATAACATGCAAAAAGAACCTTGGACAGCCTTTTTCACATATAAGCCAAACACTAATAGGCTTATCTAATATATGGGATTGATTTAACTGCTGCATAAATCAGTAAAATCCCAAACTGAACAGGATCTAATGATGTATTTTGTCTCGACAAGCCAAAATATAAAATTAAAAGACTAGCACAGATTGAAACCTCAACATACACCAGGTTTATTCAGAAGTTGATAATGCACCATCTCTTGACATGCCAATGTATGAACTAAAGGGTTTGGCTCATATCACCACCCATTACCCAATAACCATATGGAACTGAGAAAGATTAGAGCATTACCTTTCTGAAGCGTTTGAAATTTACAACTCTGTTGTTTGCAGTAGTAATAATGGCACAAGGTAGGCTTGTATTTTGCACAATCAAATCTTGGCTATAAATAATATCTGCAGTTCCACTTTCAGACTCGTCAAGCTTGCCTCTCATGTCACTACTTCGTCTAGAGCTCATGACATAGTTATCCTCAGATTTGATAGCTGCATAACTCATGGAGATTTCATGGGGTACAGTTTCAACAACTCCTTTGGTCCCAACAGATGATGTTGCCAGAACTGAAGTGGCCATTTCTTCTGCATCAGAATCAGCTACCACAGTTTCATCTGTGGAGCATGAAGATGATACAACTACTGCAAAACAACAAAGATTCAGGTACACTGCCTTGCAGAAGAACACACACACACACGCGCACTTGCATCTCACTACACACACACACGCGTACTTGCATCTTGCAGAAGCACACACACACACACGTACTTGCATCTCACTAGTAGATAATACTCGCACTTCAATGAAAATAGAAATAGCGTAGAGGTCATAGAAAGAGTACTCACAGGAAAGAGAGAAGTGGCTAAGTAGTTTTATTTTAGTGACATTGTCTGCTACAAAGTTTTATTTTAGTGACATTGTCTGCTACAAATAAGGTGAGAGCTAGATAATCTAGCAGGATTTCAAGTTAAAATGAAAGACATTAGACCCTAAAATATTATTGACACTCAAAGTTTTAGTGGCATTCTCTTGGAACAGATAAAGGTTTCACTGGTTTCTAGAAACAGCACAAGCCACATATATAAATACCCATTAAATCTTTGTAGTTAAGGAAACCGCATGTCTCTTGATCCATATGATTGAAGGCATAATGGGCACAGCTATTTCAGAAAGGATAGTTCTACAAATTTCTCTACACCAAAATCGCCTCAGAAATGTACTTAGAACTCAAAAGAAAACGGCTTAATTAAGATATATGACTTTGAAACTTCCATGCAAAATATTTCTTCCAAAAGGCCAAGCTTCTTAAATGTCTAGCTACTTGGTCCAAACTGTCAGAACTATAGTTCGCTTTGTTATTACTTCAAAAAAAAAAAAAACCATTCTTCTTATATTGTTAAAGGGTATCTCATTGTATTGTCGAATCATCTTTTGTGACAGTAGACATTACTTGTGGAGGGAATGTAATCTCTGTTCTTAAACCAATCTGATCATCTTTAGTCACTATATTATTTCACTATGTCAAAAGAGAATTTGGTCACATGGGGCAAGGCTAGTGAAATAAGTCTGAAAATAACACAACTAGGTGTATTAGCTGCATATCTGTACACTTTGAGCTGAGTTTTGATTTCAGATGTTGTGTTATTTCAGATTTATGTCGAAAGAGAGTACAATTTCAAGGGGAAAAACTAGTAGCCTTATGAGCCAGAGTGCATCCCCAAATGAAACTCCTATTTCTCTTATCACTTCAATAGAAATTGAATGGAAGTAAATGCACATTTTCGTCAAACAAGATTGCTATCTATTAAGGATAGAGGATCTATATGTTTATCTGTTAATATAAATAACTAGACAGTGCATAATCTAAACAACTACAGATTCATGATCTCCCAATATCTTTTGTCCTTGTCACGGTTAGGCAAAGCAACCAATCTACTATGACGATGTAAGTAAATCTTGCACAAGTACCAATAACACAATGCATAGTACTATTTGAGTCAATCAGTTGGGCACATTTATAAAACAAATAACAAGAATACTTACCGCAAGGTGACTTTAACATGGATGTATCCAACCGTCCATTTAAAATGGCACATATTAACCCAATCTCATTCACTCTTAAAAGTGAACCAAGCTTATTGAACCCAGCATCTGATAATCGTTCTGGGATAACACATACAACATGATCATTTTCTCCACAAAGTGAGCTCTGAAAGAGAATATACATTAAAAAGATTCAGAAAAAAAAGCCAAAATGTAATATCACACAAGCCATGTTCCATATGACAAAATTGGGTTTAAGGCATTATTTGTATAGAAGGATGAAGAGTTAATCTTCAAGATTTTGAAAGTCAATAAAATGATGCCATAAATTACAAGCCTAAGTACATAGGAAGCATGAGCTTTATTACCTTGGCCAAAATGCCACGAATACAGAAAGCAACAGATAAACACTGAAAACTGGTTAAATTTTAAATCTTTCGTACAGACCAAAGCAGATGAGTCACTCAAAATTTGAAAATTGAATATGAACTGTTATATGGCAGTCAATATTGAAAGAACTGTAAGGCTACCAACCTCACTATACAGCTAAATGAATTTTATCCAGAAAAGATGACACTCACTGTCTGGATTTGAACACTCTTTCAGTAGTACACCAAGTGTCATAATATAAGTGATTAGTATGTGCCCTGTGGCCCAATGGATTAATCAGTTTGTGATATTTTTTTTGTTCTCTCCTCGTCTCCCTCAACTTGTCCTAATAAATTAACTTATTAATCCATTTGGCCTTGGCTGGTACTTGCTGGACTCAAGCAAATGTGCCCTCTTGTTTCTTCAAGCCTAAAACTAAAACTACACTGAAAATCTTCTGTTATCTCTCTATGAAACAATTCTTTCAATTTCCTGGTTCACTTCTAAATGTACCGATGCTTTTTATTTTTGTCAAGCCATATTTGTCAAGCTTTGTGATATTTTTTGAAAAGGTTGGGAAATATGCTGGTGAGGGTTAGGTGTAGTGCTTGGTTACTCACAATGGTAATGTTGAGATCTTTTTCTTTTCCAAGTAAAGACCATTGTTTAGTGTGACGGGAACACAGTTTGGTAAACAAGTGTAATGATACAATTTGTTGGATTTTCACACACACACACACTTCTAAATGTAAGTAACTAGAAAAGCTTTGTGATATTTTTTTGTTCTCTCCTCTTGTCTCCCTCAACTTTTCCTCATAAATTAACTAATTAATCGATACTACCACCACAACTCCTCCGACAACCCACCACAAATTGCTTTTGAATATATACAGATTCCTAAGCCCCATATGGTAAAGTGGTTCATAGCATAAAACTTATATATCGAGGTACTGTGGTGAACTAATAACATTAATTTTTGTGTTTTTCTACATATTGGATAGTGTGTAGTGTTATCCAATTGCAATTGAGTATCAACTGTTACGAACCCTAAACCCTAAACCACAAGAGCTCCACAATCTGGCCCAAGCTCTATGACGCAGCATGAAGCAATCAAAGGGTTACCAACATAATCCCTAGTAGAACAAAGTCTGGAGTCCACCCAAAAATTGAGAGAAATCCCAAAGGTTAAAAATTGATTAATCATTGAATGAATACAATTGTTACATCCAACGACTTAAATAAAAGATTGCAACCGCTTGGAACAACTTAAAGGACTCTAGGAATTAAACAACCTTAATTAAACATTAATCTGATGTAAAGGTCCGATTTTTATTACAAACCTTTAGACTCTGTTTTGGAAGCCTAAACGACTTCGGATGGCCTTAGAACACGACGAGCTCATGGTATACCATATCGATTGAATCCAATATTTCTCAACTCTACTTCTTGTTATTTAGAATTTGAAACATTTTATTTTCTTTATACTTCTTTGTTAGAATTGACACATATCTTGTCCTACATCACTCTAAAAAGCTAAACCTATTACATCCAGGAAAACAAACGGCAGTCATCTCTCTAACTATAAAGTACCATAGGAGCAACTTATAGCTGCCCCTATCCAAATTAAGAAAGTAAACGAACATATGTAAAAAGAACAGATACAGATGCCTATAAAGAAGCCAGCACCTCACTCTTTCACATAAAGATGCAACCCTAGCCTTTTCTTGAATATTTCATTATTTTGGCGTTCGTCTCTCACCAAAGCACCAAATATCCCATCAACAAAAAAAGCCAGTGTATTTTAGCTGATAAAAATCGGGAAACACCACATACATATCCATAATCTTTCAAGTGTAGAATTCTCTTGTCTATTTTATTTAAACAAAATAAAAACCAAAACTCTCGTTTTGTGCAAAAAAATTTAAACTGAGGAGTCCAAATATCACATTTTAAATCCACACATCAAAGTAAATCAAGAATCAAATATCACATTTTAACACTTCTATAAAACAAATAAATCAAGAATCAACCAGCTAACAACACACAAATGATTAAAAAAAATGGTAATGTTACTATGTGGAGAGAATTTTTCTTATATAAGAACTTTAAATACAGACGAAGTAAAAAAATATATATATAACTAAAGCAGACATCTTAATTTGCAAAGGGAAATTAAAAAAATGTTCGTGCAAAAATGTAGAGATATTGTAAAACAGAGAATCATACTTGGCTCTTCAAATTAAACCCATCAATGGAAAGAATCTTTGCACCACTCACTTCCAGTAAGGACCACAAGCGATCCATGAATTTATACTGTAAAAGCACAAAATATATAGATTAGCATATTGTGCAATCATTTCAATTTACTCTACACACAAGAATTGAGATTTCAAATATGGATTTATTTTGTAAAAGCACAAAAGTACCGTTAAGACATAAATGGGTGAAGTTCATGTAGACCCCTGCAAAGGTTTTCATTTATTCTACTCGCACCCCTCAGGTTTCAGTAATTCTGATGACATGAGAACCTCTGCTGACGGTGATTATTAACAGAATATGCCTTTCAAGTTTCAACTAAATTTGAAAGACAAAAGGAAAAATTTAACCCCACCAGAACATAATTAAGCAAGAACTTTTTTGTTTCTAACAAAAATCATTTCCTTAAAACAAAAAAATGAACTCTGGATGAAATCTGAAAATACTAAATCAACTCTGTAAGAAAAAATGCAAAAACGTAAATTTAACTCAAAGTCCTGAGTTGGACACTGCTCAGGCTCTCTGTCCTCATCACCTCACCCAGTGCATGTTATTCTGTTCAAAATTCCTTTGTCCGTCTCCAGTGTCCGCCACTGACATAACGCAATAGATCACAGCCGTTTCAAGTGAAAGATCATGTACCTCCTCTTCCTTTCTTGCTTTTTGGTGTCCAGGGATGCATTTATTTCTCATTTCAACACCTCCATTGCAGGTGCCTACTGCCTTCAATCTTTCGATTTTATTTATCGATTTCTGAATTCAGGTTTAGGTTTAGAGAACATGGGTTTCTTATTTAATTTTTTTAACTAAAATGCCTCTCATGCCCTTTGACTGTTAGTAAGAATTAAGAGGTGTGAACAATATAGGGTATTAATGGAATTAATGAAACTTTAGGGGTCTGAGTGAAATAAGTCAATCTTAGGGGATGTCGTTGGACTTCACCCAACATGAATATATGGATTGGAGAGAGCAACAAAAAATTCATTAAATCTGCATGAAACAATTTACAACTTCTACAAATCATACTGTAGTAATAAAACTTTCAGTGCGGAGTCTGCATAGTAATCTGTGTTTGGTTATCAGTTTGTCAACAGCTGAATGGACAGTTGTGAACATTTAAAAAATTTCTCTAATATAAAAAGTGATGAAACTTCATGCATTTCGAACCACTAATAAAAGTTAAACTTGTTAGATTTCAGCAAAAGTAAAATAAAATTGAATATTCCAAAAAAATTAAGGGAGTCAAAACTTTTACCACAGGTTTGGAGTCCAGCAAAAACGTGTATCCTTCTAAACAGTTTTCACGAGTTTTCGGATCTGTAAGTTTGACTGATACTCCTTCCACTGTTAGTGTTGGAGCAAAGCTGATTACGGGATAGATGAAAGCATACTTTTATCAGAACAACCATTGCTAATCTACAAGGAACTCGATGAAGTTAAATCCAAAACTAGATCATAATTAACACTCACGATTCACACCCAGGAAGCTCATTGCGAATGTTTTTTTCTGCAAGAAACTAAATAAACGGCAGCAATCAGTAACAATAGAAAATAGGAATAAACTATGCTATGAAGAATTTCCCAACAACTTAGTTCTAAATAGTTCTAGGTTTAGGTACAAAAAAAAATGTATTAAACCATTATATTATATGTGTGTGAATTTCCACTTAAGAAAATTAGTACTTTTTGATGATGTTCTGATACTAGTGCTCATTTCGAAAATGCCAACAATGTGGGATAACATATACAAAACATAAAAGAAAGAAAAAACTACAGGACAAACTCTACAATCCCCTTAAGATCTATTATATTTGATTCATCCTCAAAGCATAAAGAGCCCATACATTTTGTATCACAATTTTCTAGATCACAGTAATTAAGACCAAAATGAGTCTTATTTCTTAAAAGCATATCTTAAGCAAGGCGACAGTTACAAGGTCCCCTTCGTTAATAGAAGCTTTGATTATTATGTTATGCAACAAGGATATCTCACTGAATAAGGTTACGTAATTGACTAAGTGAGGCACAGACCCCCATTATATCCTCTTCATTCCGCTTTTCTCATTTAAACTTTTGTAAGCACCACAAATATGATAACAGATGAAACACAGAAGGCAAAGCAAGTACTACCAAGCCATTATAATACACGTGTATCACGAGAAACCAGTCAAAGATTTTAATATATATATTCAATAACTTGAAGCACAATTCACTCAAGAATAGCAATGCATGATCTGAACATTGGCCCACCTCAACCCAACTACCAAGAACAATAGGTTTCTTCGCCACAATAGCATCCACTATATCTTCTTTCACTGGCATAAGTTGGTCAACAAGTACATGTGTGCACTCCTGATTTAGATGATAAGTGACATGAGCACCTAATGAAAGCACAATAGTTAGCAACCACCACAACATCACTCTAGTAATTAGACAAGCACACATCACTCAGTTAGATTCAAATGCTGCTAAACCAAAAAAAACCATGAGGAAAGCAAATAAAGGAAGAAATACGTGTAAAGATATTGGAAGCTCTCCTATTCCACTCCAACCATAACACCAAAATGCATCAAGGAATAGACCTTTATATAATGTATAGTAGTCCTTGAAATCTTAGCAGGAACCAAAGCAGTGGTTAGAGGTTCGAACAAATGTCCAAGGAGACACTTCTCAGGATCTTCTTATGTTCTCTTCCAACCTTGTATCATTTTGGGAAATGCAAAGAGGATCAGTTTTAGGAACAAATATCTATACAGGGGAGGGGAGGGGATTACTTCTTTAGTGTTTCTTTATAGGACTGCCATAAACAACATATCTAATGTCTATAACTTACTTTTCATCATCAGGGTTGAATTTTTCCAGAGAAAATTTGAGTGGTGTTGAGATTGAGGAGCTGTCTTCTCTCCTCTCTTATTGAAAGTACATCCCTTACTTCCTTGATATTAGACAGAAGGTCTAGCGAATGTTTAAGTCTGGTAAGTCTATTTTTGCTCATTAATTGATGATCATATTGTCTTTCAAGCCATTGTTAGTGATATGGAAGGGATAAACAACAATTTCTAGCTCGAATGGTTGTTTCTGAAAGAATGAATACTCGTGAGGCCCTTTCACAGAAGAGCCAATCACTTAGTTCTTAGTTTTCTGTTTCTTTGGACTGCACAATAAACTTTTTCAGATAGGTAACCAGATTTAATTGTTTGGTGGCTAATCCTTAGTTTCCGGTAAGAAGACAATGGTCTTGTATTAGATAAAATGTGACTGATATTCTTGGATGGATTGGTCAGACAGGAACGACTTAACTTTAAATTTAGTGCAGCATATTACTTAAGGGATAAAACCAAATTTTTGCCTCAGTTTCTTCTATTTTTAAGCTGTTGTTTCTTCCTTCATTATTTTGGCAATTTTGTTCCCTTGAGGTTACTGGAGTCTATCTTCTATGAGTGCTTTTATTTTAGTGCACTGCTGGATCACTTTCTGTCTTACCACTATTTATTTTATATAATTATCACAATTTCCTATCCTCCACAATAATAGGGGGCGAGGCTGATATTCTATCTGATTAATTTTTCAAAACAGTAATAAAAGTAAACCAATGTCTATAAGAATCGAGCTCAATTATTAAAAACACAAGCATCCGAATACAATGAATTATAAGAGTCCGACCCCCATTTTCTATGTTAACATATACTTTCTTCATTAACATTTAACTGTTGTTGTCAGAAAGCACACGTGAAACAACCTAGAGACATTTGCAGACGAAATATGACAAGGAAACATAACAACATATGGGCCTGGAAATTTCACATATATAGTATGCCTCTCATGAATCACTAACCAATTGATGAAAGTTTATCTTCAAGGGGGTGATTCACTTGGGTTGGTTCCAAGCAGCACGCAAAGAATATGAGTGGAACAAAGGAAAATCTGCTAGATATGTAATTACAAGATATAAGCATATCAATGCAAAAAAAAAAAAATATATATATATATATAACCATTGCAGTGTAATTCTTATTTAATAGCATTCATTATCAACAGACATAGCTGTATCAGGTATCATCCTGCAGTAGTTAGAATTTGATTTAAAAAACATAACCAAGTGAGTTGTGAAAGATGCTATCATATTACAATATAAAATCTAAAACAGCTTTATTCATTAATGTGACACATGCAGAAAGTAAACTAAAAATAAATGGTTAAATTACCTGTAGATTGCATTGCCAGTTCCAAATGAAACCAAGTCTCCTTGCCTTAAAGATGTTTCTCTATTGGGTAACTCATGAATCTTTTCCATTGATGTAAGGTTCTTGTTAATATATGTTCCATATTTTGAGCAATCTCTAATTCGAACTTTGGAAGATAATATAGAAGATTTTGTTTGCAGAGGAAGAGGGGCAATCATTGCATCAACAACTATTTCTGCATGAACCCGAGAAACTCCTTTATCATTAGTGATATTTACATCACAACCTACAATGTTACATAAGGTTAGATGACTTAATAACCGGGGACACAACGAAAATATAAACAATGTAGTACTATAATCATTATTAAGAGAACTGGACAAGTGGGCATGTCATAGAGGAAATTAGAGGAGGGTGAGAAACTAGTTTATCCAACAAAAAGAAATTAATGGAACTGGTGCACAAAAAATTTCAGCTAATTCTGGCATACCTTTCCGACCCACTTTGTACGTACCCCTTGCAAAGATATAGTATTTATCTTCACCTGCCAGATTATGCCAGTTAGATATTGATGTGAACTGAATCCTTATCAAGATATTCAAAAGATAAAGATTTACAAGAACCTAAAGCCTTGAGGAGGGAAAGGTTAGAGACATCTAAATACACATTTTTCAGTGATGACTTCTACTCCACAATCCACATTCACAACTATAGAAGCTACAAGAGATAAAGACACACGTGCTCATACTGTGAAAAACTGAAAATTGATAACCGTATTTGCCAGCTAATCACTGTTGTAACAGGGTCCAGATTAGTTATGATTAGTCTATAATTACTATATTATAATGAGGTGATGAATTATCTAATCATTATTATGATTCTGGTATAAATATCAGAACCTCCTCTCTGTGTATTCTTTCAAGTTTTAACACATATCAGTAGACAATAATATCTTTTTCTTCCAATTCTTCTCTCCAATCTCTCAGATTTCTCTTCACTCTTAGATTCGTTCTCAAAAGATTAAGAAAAATTGTGGTTTGGTAAGACCAGTTTTCTGGAAACAAAAATCTCAAAAGTTACTCAAAAACACCTTGTTTTCTATAAGTTTTCAAAACTCAAAGGGCTCTCCAATGAAAGAAAGTTGTTAATCAACAAAAACAGTTTCTATAAGTTCAATACCCAATGAGTTTTCAAAGTTTTATAAGAATAAAAAAATTCACATGCATTCAAAATTAAGAAATTGAACCATATGATTTCTGATAAGTATTTTGAACAAATTTGTTCTAATCGAAAATGCAAATTCAAATTTCCTGGATGAGCGGGGCAAAAAAGAAAACTAAAATAGAGAGAGATATTACCTGAGAGAGGATCGGTAGGGAAGAAACCCCAAACCATGGTTCTCGAATTATTTCGAATTTACGGGAGATGACCGATGGATTGCCGGTGCCTGCCTTATACAGAGAAATGTATTAACGACCTGTTGAACAAATGCACCCCTTCGGCCCTCTGGAGGTTTTCGTTTGTACTTATAGGACCCATCTCCAACCGACCTAACTAGCCCGATCCAGAATTACATTATTATTAAATAACGTCAAGACATACTTTATATATCATCTGCAATCGAGTAGGCACCAAGGCAGAGCCCAACCAAAAGACTAGTCTAATAGGTGAGAGGATTCCTTTTATTTAAGTACCATTACATAATTTTTTGTGTAACCGATGTGGGGAGTTTTAACAAAACATTTCCGATATTATTTACTTTTAACGAAAAATCACATTTTTACCTTTAACTGGTACTATTCACTATACCTTTAAAATGATTTTTCATTAAAAGAGAAGTTTTTTTGGACTTTTCGTTAGTTTTTCTTTTAATTTATTAGTTTAATTA